>CABHPR010136082.1:29371-46605 GCA_902168415.1 Peromyscus melanophrys | reverse complement strand
TTTTTTTTTTAAAGGAAAATAGAAAAGGAGTAGATCTGGGGTGGGGATGAAGGGGTGGGGAGGTAGATGGAGAGCCTGGGAGGAGTGGAGGGAGGGGAATTGCAGTCAGGATGTAATGTATGAGAGGAGAATAAAAAATAATATAAAATAAAGAAGTTAAAAAACAAAGAATATCCATCGCACCCTCTCATCTCTCAATGTACTCTTAGAATTTCTGCTCAACATCACATCCCTGGGGCTTCTGGTTCAGTGATGAGTCAGTTTCTCATGCTCTTACTGTGTCTTCATAGCACTTGTCCCTTATAATAATTATTTGGGTGGTGTTTTCTCCTCACTATTCTCTATGTTATACAGAACTCTATGACTCTATTAAATTTCTTTAGTAGTTCACTGTCCCACTTTTAGTATTATCTATTTCTATGTTCAAAGCTCCCATACCCCATATAACTTCTCATTTCCACTTGGTGATTTTACTTATTTATTTGTTCTCCTTAATTCTAGATCATACCAACCCTAAGGTCCACCCTCCAGCAAAACAAGATCAAAACAAAAAGAACTTTTCTTTTCCTGACGTGCATGCTGTATGACCATATGGTCTTTTCTCTGTCACCTTTGCTGTGTCAGACTCAGGATGGTTCTATGCTTACTTGAAACTGATTCTGGATCACTCTCAACATGCTTCCAATTCTTGTCATTGTTGTCCTAATTATAACAGGCAAATTACAACCATTCAGTACCCTGTCTCTACATTTTCCATTCACCTTTTAGTCACCACATCTCAGTCATCCACTCACTTGTTATACCCCGCATCTTGTCAATATGGAAAAATTAAGCCATCTCCAATTTTCAGTTATTAATATGAAACTGTTAATTCTGGTCCTACCTCCTCTTTCTGTTTACCTTCTCAAGGTCTCCTCCTACTACAAATATCCTTGATTTCTTTCAGGTCTGACTATTGGAGGATTTATTAAGGCAACTCTATGTAGTTAAAAAGGAGGTTTATTTTGGGGGTAACTTACGGCTAGTAAAGGGGTTCGTTACAGGATCCAGGAGAGGTATGGTACTGGGTTCTTTGGAGAACTCCGCTCAGTCTACCATCCAGCATCTAGGATTACCAGGAATGAAGGGAGCCGGCACATCCAGATCTCCGGTCTTAAGGGTTCCCTTCTCAGCCCTGCCTCAGGGGCAAGTCATAGGTAGGCGTGACAGTTACTGGAAGCCTCACTGGGGGTAGTACTTCCAGGTCAAAGCTGGAATAGCTACCCACTACATTTGACCCTCCAGATAAATTCTGATTTCATTTCATTTCTACTACCAGGATTATACAGACTTCTTCATGTGTGCCCAGTTCTCCATCTCCCATCCCTGAACTCAATTTCTAACCTACTAGGTGTTGCTGGAGAGCTTCTCTCCAGGTCCCACCAAGTCCCTGCAGTCCCGCAGCCCACTTATAAAGTAAACACACAGACTCTTTTATTTATTTAAACTGTTTGGCCCAGTGGCTTGAGCTTCTAGCTATCTAGTTCTTACATGTTAAATTAACCCATTTCTATAAATCTATACCTTGCCACATGGCTCATGGCTTATCAGTATCTTACATGTTGGTACTCATGGCGGTGGCTGGCATCATCTCCTGACTCAGCCTTTTTGTTCCCAGAATTTTCTTTTTGTTTGTCTCGCCTATACTTTTTGTCTGGCTACTGGCCAATCAGCATTTTATTTATACAGAGCTATATCCACAGCAACTGCGTGTATTTAACAGTCATTCTACCTGTTCCCAAACACTAAAATCTTGCTAGAAAGAAAATTATTTACTAAGTAGTTTCATTTCAAATTTCTGTTATAGTCCTCAGTCATTCAACTCTTCCTGAATTCCAATTAAATTTCTTTAGTAGTTCACTGTCCCACTTTTAGTGTTATCTATTTCTATGTTTCTTCAAAGCTCCCATACCCCATATAACTTCTCATTTCCACTTGGTGATTTCAAGTTGTATTAAATTGAGAAATTAGAAGTCATCAAATGAAAATGACTTCTCTGTCACTAAAATGTAACTGTCAATGTCCGCCATCATCCTCTTACTCCTAGTAATGAAAGCTTGCTCTGCTCACTCCCTTAAAAATCCATCTTACTGGCATCTGGGTTCTATCTTTCCTGACTTCTTTTAGGTACTTGCTTTTTATACTACCCTTTTTGGGCCCTTGCTTTGACAATCTTTCTTTCTATATAAGTTATCCCTAAAATGTCAGAAAGTACTGTCTAATGACTTATATCTTTACATTCATCTTTAATATTGTATTTTTTGAACTACTTCTATTAGTGACAGTGTTCTAGTGAAAAAAATGAGACTGTTAGCAAAAAATCTCAGGTCTCTCCACTGTTTCCTCTACATTTCCCTTTCTTCTTTGAATGCACTTGTTTCTACTTGTATCTACCTAAGCTCTTTGCTTTGGATACCCCAAGCCTCTAATTTCTCTATCATTGTATTTCTGCTGCTTTATCTTGTTGTTCTCCATAGAGCATCTGGAGAATTCTGTATCTAAACACAGACAAAACAAACACATCGGATTACATTATTCCCTAGTTTAAAATATCAATGACTTTAATTTTGTGTAAAATCGAGTATTGTCATCATGCTCTTATAGAAATGTTAATAAAGAAGGAGAGAATTAACCATAGGCATTCCTGTCCTCAAAGGGCTTAAAATGTTTGAGATGCAATAGTATTCAACAGATAGTCACAAAAATAATCACAATCATTTGGGATATAATAAGACAAGACAGGCGTATAATGTGGATTAGAGAAAATGATAACAGTTTTTTTTCCTTGTAGAAATAATATTAAACCTGGGTTCTTGTGGGAGAATCAGAGCAGTGAAGTGTTGAGGCAGGTAGGTGCTGAGGCAGGATGGATAAATGTCTCTTCAATCACTGAAGTAAGGTCCTTGTGGCTGCAATATTGGAATTTTGATGGATAATTCTATGAGGTACTACTGATGAGATAGATAGTAGACAGAGCCTGAAAAATTTTAAAGTGTTTGGATATAATCCTAAAAAATGGGTATGTTATTGAAGGATTTTATTTGAAATTAAGTTTAACTTTTAATTAGACATTCTGAGTACTAGTTAATCTACATGAAGATGCACATAAACTATTTGCTATAAATTTCTGAAAAAGAGATAGTTGAAATTTAGACCAGAGTACTATTAATAGAAATATGAGATAGTGTCAGTCAAGACATTTTAGAAAGTGGTTTGACAGGATTTAATAGTTGATTGCATTTTGGAGACTAATGTCCAAGATAATCAATGTATCAAATATGTATCTCAACTTTGTAGTTGGAGTAGATGGATCCTTTAATTGTTTCTGGAGTTTAATATAGCAGGAGGAACATGTTTGAGAAACATAGTAGCTTATTCAGACACTGGCATTGAGATTTTGTGAAATATCCGGGTATGAGATTAAAGCCTAAGAAATATTCTTGACGTAGTTTCTTCCTCAAACAAACACACAACTTATCAAATGTGATGCCAGTTTTAAAAAGTGTTCTGAATCTAAAAATTTCTCATGATCTCTCTTAGTTTTATCATAAACTAGTCTTTGTATCACTCTTCTAGATTATTATTTCTCAACCAACCCTCTGTTATCCATAATAGTCCATCTCCAATGCAGACAGAGGAGCCTTTTTTAAATGTGAATTGTGCAACACCACATCCTTCATATACATTACTTAGAAATACTACATCTCTACCATTGACAAAGTGGCCTAAGAGTCTTTGTCTTCTTCCTTAAATCTATGTCTTGTCCCTCATTCCATGGAATAGTATCTGGGTCCATTGACCTCTTTCCTGTTTATTCAAAGTCTTTGCTCTATTTGTGCATTGTACTTTGAATTCATATGTCCCTCTCATTGTCTGAGTTTTCCTTTAAGTGTCCCTTGGGTAACTTTGGTGGTGGGTATGCTGTGATATTCAGAGTTATTTTCTCACATATGTATGTAACAGGCAAGAAACTGTGCTCGATGACTTCTGTTTGCACATGAGAATGCATTTTGTGCCATTACACAATCTTCGGGGGCTATGATACAGAAGCACTACACCAGCAGGAATGGAGGATATTGCCGTATGAATAAAAGTGCTTTATTGCTTTGTTCACAGGAAACAGCTGCTGGTTAACATATGCCTCCTGATCTTGATTGATTGTGGAATGACACAGTGAAAATTGTGGCTGTGATCATTTCAGAGCACTGGGTGAAGTAAGGGCTATCAAATGAAATAAACCTGGCTTTATCACACTCAACATTTCTGGCTCTTGGGGTAAAAAAATTGAAGATTTTTACAACAAGACTTTACAGCTCTGTTAATGTGGGTGTAACATGGCTTTATTAGAGCTCCCCAAGGAGAACACCTCAGCAACATCAACAGTGCCTCAGAGTCACATCCTATTACCTTATGGTATACATTTAATTGTCAAAAAACAAAGGTCTCAATGTAGACAAGCAGGAAGAAAGAGTATAATAAGGACAAATTCAGGAAACACATGGTTCAGAATTCATGAGATTTGTTGACTGATTATAATCATAAAATTGAGAGACAAAGAGAAGTCTAAACTATACCCAGCATTTCCATTTTAGGAACCTCATGAAACTACCCTAAAAATGTCCATAATAAGGTATAAGTTCTGCACTGATTCACTGCAGTGAGTGGTTCCCTTCATGAAATCCACATTGATGTGTTCAGTAAATTGCATGGGAAGGGGATCTGGAACTCAAAGAAGCAGATACACTATCTGAACCAGGTCACTACAGAAACCAGATAAATAGAAATGATTACATTAAAGAACATTAAGTTGAAAATTCAGAAGCACTGAGAAATGAAGCTTGTAAATAACGGCATGCATGGTGGTAGACGGGTACTAGAGGGAGAATAAGTGAAATATCTGAGTTGCAGAATAAGGGAAACAAAGCAGTGAGAGAAAAAGAAGCCAATGGGATGGATTTGTTAGCTAGATTTGAATGGCATTGATTTAATGTAAAAATACAATAAGTAAAAAAGCTAATTAGGGAGTGACAATTGAACTCCTCAGAAGAATAATGCTAGAAACTTCACAACAGACTTCTATTGATGTATTATGTGAGAGTTGTGGTATGCACTGTACATATGTTAATAATCTTATCATTGCAAGAAGAATGTGAATGCAGATGGTAATATACTAATCACAATTTACTTAATAGGAAGAAGAATCTTCCTAACTCTTCAAGCCTAAGACTTAACTTGTGAAAAACTACTACAGTGTCTATGAGCATGGGAAAGGCTGGTAATGTGGAAAATAACTATCTGATGGTTCCTGGCAAAGAAGGGTGCAGGAGAGTTTGTGCATGTGAGAAGAGAGAGAGAGAGAGAGAGAGAGAGAGAGAGAGAGAGAGAGAGAGAGAGAGAGAGAGAGAGAGAGAGAGAGATCCCTTTTCCTTATTCAGTTGCAAAAGAGAGAGGGGGCATACTTTAGACTTTGAAAGAGTGGGATGAATTTAACTGGTAATATAGGTATTGGGAAAATAATTACATGGTTTTGGGAGCACTCATTTTTCTAGGAGATATAAACATGCTATCAAGGGGTTAATGCAGAAACTCACAATGAGTCAAAATGAAAAGAATAGATGTCTATGGAGTACTCAGCCATAAATGGGATATCTATATCATACCACTTCCTCTTCAAGGTTCAGTGATGATTGCAGAAGAGGGGTTTGAAAAACAGTAAGGTCTAGAGGTCTGGAAAGACTAGACAGGAACAGTGTCTTCCGGATATGATAGGACTGTTGCATTTATGAACTCATGACAGCTATGGTTGCCTGTACAAGATCAAGCCAGTCAACATTACAGCACAGAGAGGGGAAGATCTTACTACCCCCACTCCTCACTGAGGAAGCATTAACAGTTGATGGCTACTGGGGGAAGAGTAAGTTTCCTTTAGGGATATAGCCTCTCCTATGCTTTACCTTGCTCCATTCCACCATACTAATGTGTATACAGGCAGAAGAAATTGGACTCTATGGATTATTAAAACAAACAAGCAAAAAAGAGAACATAAAGTTGGGAGGGACTTATGGAGGAATGGAAATGATCTGGGAGCAATTAGATAGAGTAGCAAGGATATACATGCTCAAAATACTTTGTATGAGTATATACAATCCATAAAGAATTAATGAATATGAAATCAGCAAGGCCGTTATTACTTTTATTTTTCACTTAACTAGTATGCAAACACATATTAGAGATATGAATGATCCTTTGACCTTCCTGTTGTGTCCTGCAAGTATAGGCCTTCTCACAGCAGGTATATTTCTTGAACAAGCTCACCTTACATGTATGTCTTGACTGATACAATTCTCAAGGCTTCTCTTGAAAGCCCACTTCATCTTCCTGTGTGTCAGAAAACATCCTCCACTGCTTCTGCCTCACATTATATTATCTCTGTCTGTTAATTCCTTTGGTGAAAGGACATCATTCTTCTATGAGCTTTGCATTTAAGCTCTTGCTGTCTCTCTCTGTCATTTATGTGGTTATGTATGTTTTGTGTTTTTATTCTGCACTTACCCATACCCTTTGCTGATGACTTATGTTCTATTATAATTCTCTAAATTTTTAGAGCCTTTCTGAATCTGATGTTTGTTTAATAATGTTAATAATAATTATTATTATTAATAACAATTAATATAATTATGTAATGTTTGAACTGTTGTTGTAGCCTGATGATCTCAGCAGTGAATACACACTGAAGGAGTGATTCCTCCCTCCAGGATCTATCAATACCCAATAGTTCAGAGGCAGAGGGATATGACAGTCCTATCATATCCAGAAGACATTGTTCCTGTCTAGTCCTTCCAGACCTCTAGACCTTACTGTCTTTCAGGCCCCTCTTCTGCAATGGTCACTGAACCTTGAGGAGGAAGTGGTATGATATAGATATCCCAATTATTGCTGAGTACTCCATAGACATCTATTCTTTTTATTTTGACTCACTGTGAGTTTCTGCATTTACTCCTTCCTTGAATGATTGTTGATATGGCTGGTTTTTTGTTTTTTTTTTTTTGTTTTTCGAGACAGGGTTTCTCTGTGTAGCTTTGCGCCTTTCCTGGAGCTCACTTGGTAGCCCAGGCTGGCCTCGAACTCACAGAGATCCGCCTGGCTCTGCCTCCCGAGTGCTGGGATTAAAGGCGTGCGCCACCACTGCCTGGATGATATGGCTGGTTTTGCTTTGGTCCAGCACAGGTAACTATAGTTGTGAGTTAATGACTACACTGGTGGCCATGAGTCTAGAGAATGGTACTTCACAGGTCTTCACCCTTTCTTATGGCTCTTGCATACTTCACAACCCTCTTCCTTAATGTACCCTGAGACTTAGAGGATGTGGTAAGTAATCTTCATTGTCAACTTGACACAAATGGGAAGAAGAAAGTTCAAATGAAGTATTGCCCCTGTGAAATTGTCATGTGAATATGTCTGTAGGGCATTTTCTTGATTGTTGATTGATGTGAGTAAGCCCAGTCCACTGTGGGTGGTGCCACCCTTGGGCAGGTGGACCTGGGCTGTATAAGAAAGGTAGTTGAGGCTGGGCGGTGGTGGCTCATGCCTTTAATCCCAGCACTCGGGAGGCAGAGGCAGGTGGATCTTGTGAGTTCGAGGCCAGCCTGAACTACAGAGTGAGTTCCAGGAAAGGCTCCAAAGCTACACTGAGAAACTCTGTCTCAAAAAAAAAAGAAAAAAAAGAAAAGAAAAAGAAAAAGAAAGGTAGTTGAACACAAGAGAACAAGAGCTAGCCCATAAGAAGAGTTCCCTCATCGACTGTGGGGAAACTTGCCCCCACTTTTTTCCCCAGGGCACTCTTGAGGAGAGAGAGATAAGAGATATTAGGTGGAAAGATAGAGGGAAGAGAAACAGAAACAAAGAATAGCCTCAGGAGGGCCTGGATCAATATCCACCAGCCCCTTCTGTCTCTTCTAAAGTGCTATTTATAGGAATGCCAAGGGATGGCGCAAAAGGCCTCCCCCTAGCTTAGCCAAGTGTAGACCCTTCCAATTACCTAGTAAATATACACATGGTCAAGCAATCCTCTAAATGCAGCCCTGCTGGGTAAAGCAAGCACAGATCTAAGTAGGAAATCTTTGTGGGCCTACACATTTTCCCCTTCTTGATATAATAAAGGGCCCTCCCAGGCCCCTCAGATAGACACTGCCTGTCTTAGGTCATCCTTCTTGAATAATCTTCCTTACCCATCATGGAGATACACTTTCCATCAAGCATACTCTTCCTTAGGTTGGAAGCTATCAAGAAGAAAGTTGCCCATCTTTGACTGCTAGCCTCTGGCAGGAGGGGGTATAGAGCTTAACTCAGCTCTGACTCAGGTTCCTACTATGAGCTTGCAAATAGTTACAATGATCTTCACAGCTGCCACACCTCCCAGTAAAGGAGTAGAAGATAATAAAGTTGGAATATCCTTTTTGGAATGGGTCTAAGATGACTACAGCAGTCTTAGCTGCACCAAGCCTTTTTCTAAATCAAAACTCTCACCTAACAGATGTCCAATAAAATTTTCAAGAGGTTATTTTGATTCCCAGGAGAAAACAGTCATCTCAAAACACTTCAAAGTATCCACTCAAGTAAACAAGAACCCATCCTAATTATAAAAACACTTTTAGCTGTTTAAGAAGCCCATATATACATGTGTTCCTACCACAGTAGTAGACTTTCTGTACAAGCTATCTCGATTGTGGGAGGCCTACCCCTTTGTGGGGGGCCTACCCCTTTCTAAATAGAAACAAAAGGAGTGGAAACTCCTAGGAAGAAGACAGAAAAGCTCCCCTAATTATGACACCTTAAGTTTTCCAGGGGCCACTGAGACCATAAAATTATGTTTTGAGCTGTCTTAAAAAGTGTTCAAATACATCTGAATGTAGAAAAGTAATAAAAATTTCAAGATGCTGCTAATGTGATTGATTTGGTTTATCCTTTAAAAATTAATGCTACCTAATTTGTCCAGATTAGAGAGATGTTGATGGAATAATAAAAACACTTCTAATATGAACATCACTATACAAACTTACATTCAATATTTACACTTACATTCAACATTTATACTTTTTACAAGCTTACATTCAATATTTACACTTTTTACAAACATATTCAACATTTACTTATTTATAATTTTTACAAACTTATATTCAAAAGGAAATGCTATAGAACATTACAAACTTATTTAGAAGAATCTCTTAATATCACTATACATATTTACAACTAACATGGATATCATTACACTTATACTTTTTACAAATTTATATTCAAAAGGAAACTCTATAGAACTATTTTACAAACTTTAACACATATCTAGAAGAGATATCTTAAAATAACTATTATATTTTCCTTTAACAAGATAGGAAGTACAAAAATAATTTCTAAAGTTTGTAGTTTAGAGTCAGCTTTGATATCATTCTGAAAGTTTTCTTGAGAGTTTGAAGTCAGAGCCTAATTCATCAGTGGTTGATTGAAAGTAAAATTCCCTCTTCTTAATCTTTTAAAGCTGCTTTTTTAGATGTCATGAGTTCTTTCAATGATGCCTTGTGTTTGATAGATTTTTATTAGTCCAGTATTTCTGATAAGGTTATTTGTTCACAGAAACTGCTACTGTTCAAAGGAGTCAAGAACATCGATGTGTTGTTTTATTTATCATGAATTTTTTTCTTACTTTTTTCATTAGCTTACTCTGAGGAAGAACATTTTCATGATTTAGTATTTTTTTGCTTCATTCATTAACTTTTCAACCCTTGATCCCATTTTACTAGTAGCTGTAATACACTTTGATCATGAGTCATTCAGCTCAGACTGTAGTTATAACTTTTCAACCATCAGTACTTGGCACATTGTTCTTATTCTCACAAACATCAGTGCATTAATCAAGCAAGCATTCTAATTTAGTATTGTTTTCTTGTAGGGAACTTTAAAGTGAAGTGACTCTATTTTGTAGGATAACTAGATTTTCTGTAGCTTGGTCCACATCTACAAAGCAGTCACTCCTTTCTGAATACATGCTTCCTTGTTCCCACTAGATTTGCAAAGGAATCGCTCACTATAGGCTGCTGTTCAAAAGGCAAAGAACTTCTTTGATTATCCTCATTTGTCAAGGGTTTCAAAATGACTTGAGAAGCATCATTAGCATTTTAATTGTCTCCTGACAGACATCAACTGTTTCTCATTTTCAGAAAGTAAAGCTAAGCTTTCTAGCAGTGCTTTGGAAAAATCGATGCTTTGAGCTGAAAAAAGAATTTTTTGGACAGTGCAGTGCCTGCATCTCTGTTGCAGACTATATTTCCCAAGCTGCCTCTACATCATCATGCTATTACAAACAAACTACATTTCCCATGCTGCATTTCTGTGGAAAAAACTTACATTCCCACCATCTGTATTCATGCTGAAGTCAAAAATCAAGCTTCTGCTTTTACCATGGGAGATTTTTGTCTTCCCTAAGCTTGCATTAGGATGCCTGTATTACTATTTGACAGGTATACCTCTCTAGTCAGATTCTTCACCTGACACTGTTTCCAGAGCTGATTATATCCATCCACTCATGCACACTCAGCCAGGTGTTTGGTAACCCTTTGCTCCCCTGCCTTACTGGGTCAGTGAAAAAGTAAAGAGTTACTTAAAAAAAAAAGCTTTTTTAGAAAGATTTTTTTCCCCAATAGATGTCCTGCTTGTCCCTGCTTGTCCCTTTCCCCAAGATACAGAGTCCCTGATGCCTTGGCCATCGGTCCAGCCCTCTGCTTTCTGTTCTGAGGGTAGGGGCTCATGTCCCCAGTTCTGTATGGTCAAATTTAATACTATCTTGAAAGGGAGATAGGACTAGCAGAGAGAATTTGCCATGTTCTAAGAGTTTTTTTTTTTTTTTCTGGGCCTATTACAGGTGATTTTCCCATTCTGATAGAGGTTATTTCCAGGTGAATCTAAATTTGCTCTTATATGAACAAAAAAATCTGAGAAGTAAAGATCTGAAAAGCTTCCAGGTTTTAAGAGAGAGAGAGATTACTATGTTTTTCCTAAGACTTCTGTTCTCTAAACTTAGCTTTATGGCTAAGGAAACTAATTCTGATGGTACAATGTTTTCATACAGTGGCAATGTCAGTGGAGTGAAGAGTTTTATTTCATCCACATCCACCTCAGGGAAAATTCTTTGTCTGCCACTCAGGGCTTAAAGCTAGGCTATTCACAGGACAAATGCTTCCACGGGAATCTTTTTCTGCCTATTTTCCTCAGAGTATTTTTTCATTTCTCGGATTCTTCCCCAGGAGTTTGTGTTCTTAGTCCCATACTTGGAAAATCAAGGACATAGTTCCTTTGTCTTGTTGCTTTCCTTACCCTAAGTTTCTTTACTATATTCCTATATTCTACCTTATATTTCTCCTTAATTTTTTATTGATAGAAGTTAAGGCAGAGAAAAAAAGAAAGAAACATAGATAAAGAGAGAGATTCCCTGCAGCCTCACTTTTCACTTTGGCATTTCTTTCAGGCACTTTACTTTCAATCCTGAAAATAAAATACCATTGCCTTTATTTTTAATTCTTTATTGGGTATGCCCCCTTTCACCTACAACTACCCCTCTCTCCTTTTGGCAAGTCCCCTATCCCTGTTAAGGCGCCATCTGTGGGGGAACACACCCCCACTTTTTCCCCAGGGTACTCTCGAGGAGAGAGAGATAAGAGATATTAGGTAGAAAGATAGAGTGGGGAGAAACAGATAGGAACACAGAATAGCCTCAGGAGAGCCTGGATCATTATCCACTGGCCCCTTCTGTCTCTTCTAAAGGGCTATTTATTGGGATGTCAAGGGGTAGAGCCAAAGACCTCCCCCTTGCTCAGCCAAGTGTAGACCCTTCCAATCACCTAGTAAACATGCATATGGTCAAGCAATCCTCTAAATGCAGCCCTGCTGGGTAAAGCAAGCTCAGATCTCACTAAGAAACCTTTGTGGGCCTCCACAATGGACTTTGCTTCAGTTCCTGTTTCCAGGTTCCTGCCTGGCATTCCTGCCCTTGCTTCCCTTCACAATGGACTGTGACATGAAAACATAGGCCAAATAGACTCTTTCTTCCCTAGTTGTTTTTGATCACAGCAACAGAAACCAAACTAGGGAAGAAGGGTATGTAAGTAACTTGTTTAAAGATGGACTCACACCATTTCTAATTCTCTGCATCTTAGGCCACCATGACTCTGCATTCACCACCATTCATCCTAAAGAGACACTTCTATGATTAAGGCTGGGGCTGCTTTTGTCTATGGGTATAAGCGTTAAGTCCTTAGAGGAAAGCTTTTTGTTACTGTGCTTGTTTGATTAACCACCAGAAATACACTGCTCACATAAGCATACTACCTCCTCAGACCTGGATTTTTTGCTAGGCTCATAGTACCAGGCACTACTCTGAATATACCTCTACCATGGAATGGTCTTCAAATACAACCAGTGGGTAGTTGACTACTCTCATAGCAAAGAAGCTGCTATTTCACAGATAGGCATAGCTTTCCATATGGTTTCTTTCCATTCCCTTCAGTTAATCTCCCCATCCCACACTCTCATCTCCCCAACTCCTTTTCCTTCCTCCCTAGATAAAGTTTTTCACCAGCAGTATTTCCGTTCTTTGCTTTTTTAAAACCTATGCTCTGCTAACCATCACTGTGTTAAGTTAACCTTTCCATTCCTCTCCTTTTATCCTGCTTTCCTGAGATACTCCAGGTTAGAAACAATGAATTGCTGAGTCAAAGCTATGGTCCTCATATGAGAGAGTATATGTAGCATTTGTTCTTTGGGGCCTGTGATTATGCCCCACAAAATAATGTTTTTATAATACCACATATTTCCCTGTAAATTTCATAGATTTATTATTTTTTATGAATGAATAATAGTTCATTGTGTACCACATCTTCATTGTCTGTTCATCAGTAGTTGGGCATCTGGTCTGCTTGCATTTCCAAGCTATAGTGTATAATGCAACACTTAGCATGCTTGCACAAATATCCCTCTTGTAGGGTATAGAGTTATTTGAAGATATGCTTGAGAGTGATTTAGCTGGGTTGCATGGTATCTTTAATATAATTTTTGGAGAAGCCTCCAGAATTATTTCCAAAATGTCTCTTTAAGGTTAGCAATTCTGAAGTAGCCTGTACTTTTACGTACTGCATTTATTTTAGCATAGCTAACATTCCTATCCAAGTCAGCATTTGCTGTTATTGGTACACTTGATAATCAATATGCTGATTGAGCTAAGATGAATTTCCAAGTAGTTTTAATGTGCATGTCCCTAGTGGCTAAGGGTGTTGAGTACTTTTTAAGTGTTTACTAGCCTCTTCTTCCTTTGAGAATTTTGTTTGATTGCATAATAGGTAGAGCATTCTCATTCTGTGGACTTCTAATTTTATAATTATTCTGTGACTTGGACATATTTGAATCATCTTAATTCACATTTCACACACACACACACACACACACACAGAGAGAGAGAGAGAGAGAGAGAGAGAGAGAGAGAGAGAGAGAGAGAGAGAGAGAGAGAGATTACTGCTTTGCAGGAGGGGACAGGAAGATCTACATTTCCAAGCAGTCTCTTAAGAAATCCCCCTATTTCTACTTGCTTTTTCTTTAATCATGCATGTGACTGCATTTTCTTCATGACCATTCTGTAGGCCAGCTTGTCAGGCTCTGTCACCTAGACACATAAGCACAGAATCCTTCACCCATCACTCCTTTTACAGTCTGCTCCCAGGAAACATTTGCAAGCCCTCAAATTTTAAATTGTTCATACTTCTATTCAAAGCTACTGGAGAGTTCTCAACGCTCCTAATGCTATGACCCTTTAATGCAGTTCCTCATGTTGTGGTGACCCCAACCATTTTCACTGGTACTTCATAACTGTAATTTTGCTACTGTTATGAATAATAATGTAAATATTTTTGAACATAAAGGTTTACCAAAAGGGTCACAACCCATTAGTTGAGAATCACTGATTCAAAGTATTTCCCCTTTACTGAAATATTCCCATACTATTCATCGACTATTCAATTCCCTGCCATTTGTTTTTCTTGTCCACCTTTCTTGGCCTTTCCTGTCTCTGTAAACTTATTGCTAATTACTCATGATTCATTCAGAGCAGCACGTTTCCAAATGACAGATTTATTAGTTGCTTTTCTGATTCAGTCTTTGTGAAGAGTCTAAGAAGTACAGATACATTTTTCCACCTTGACAAGCAACTTTGTTAAACGAATACTCTCCCATCCATGATCTGAATATTTCTCATTTAAGAAATGGTAACAGTGATAATGGTCAGTCCACTGGATCGCTGTGCTAATGAGTGAAATGCTTCAGCTGCTGAGTTCTACACAGGCAGGTGGGAGTTGTACTTTTTTATTTCTGCATTTTCACATCCTTAATGCTGGCTTTTAATGAACAATCAATAAGTATTAAGTGAAATGAAAGGATAAAGTATTCACTCCCAGAAAGAGATTGTTCTCTGAAGGTTTTCTTTTCCTTTCTTTCTTTTTCCCACACTCCTCTCCTTCCCTCCTTTCATTGGCATGTCTTCTCAGTTCCACTTGCTACTTCTTCTACTTCTTTTGACAGCAAGGACTCTGCCAATAACTCTAAACTACTTTCAGATTCTTGATGAAATCAACTTAGTCTGACATCCCCTTGAAGATAATCAACAAGGCTGCCAATGAATAAAGACTTCTAGTTGTTTTATTTCACTGGTTCATCAAAGACAATGGAAAGATCTAACTTTTCTGGGCATCAAAGAGCTGAATGAGCCTTCAAAAGATTGTGTAGAGTGGTGTGATTCAAACTTCATAAGTGGGGAAATCTCTGTTAGCACACTAGCAATCATAAGGAAAAGCTTATATCAAAATTAATTACCCCCTTTCCCAAGAAATTTTTGGAAAGAATTAAGGACATAAAATACTATAGTAGATTGTGTATGTGTATGTATATTTGTGCATGCGTGCGTGCATGCGTGTGTGTGTGTGTGTGTGTGTGTGTGTGTGTGTTCCACCATCCATATCTATACAAGTTTAACCAATCTTGATTAATATCTTTGTTTTACATTAAAACGGGCCACTCTTGATAATAAACCAGGACATATAGTCTGGTCCAACCATAATATTAGATTTTGTTTGTTACTTTCATTGACCCTGAACATCCTTTCTTCAAAATTATCTGTTCACTCCATCTTATTATTTAATGAAAGTAATAACTTTTAGGAAGTGAAATTATCTGCATCCATGATAATATATTAATTGATTCATATATATTAATATAAATTAAAATTTCATGGATATAATTAGACCATGGTACCAAGGTAGTCATCTTTACTCTCCTGTTGATTGTTGCCATTGACAGACCTTGGGGCTGACTGTTGTAGTGTACTTGACCCTGGAAGGACTTAGCTGATTCTAGGTTGAACTGAAATACTTTCACCCACATTTTTCAGCTGCTTTGAGAGATTAAAGTGTAACTCAGAATCTTAACCACAAGTTTGTTTTCACTTTTGTTTAATAGAAAAGTTGGGTTTTTATAATTTTTATTAATTATGAGCACATATTCCAGCATTTTAAAGTAGCTGAATTTATGTTATGTAAGACATTTTTAGCTGTCCAAACTGCTCCACCAAACAGACTTTTGGGGGACTTCAAACAGTCAGAGCCTTTGGATCTAAGCCATTTCCCCAAGGCAGCATCTACTCGGCATAAAGTGAAGGGTGGGTTGGCAGGTTTTTTTTTTTTTTTTTTTTGATTTGATCAGTGTAGCTACTCTTAGCTTAATCTCCCTGCTGAATTAGCTGGTTTGGCTGTCTACAACAATCAAATCAGATGGATAATTGTTCAATTTTCTCTGCATACCCTATATTATAAATACAGCTTAGAATGAACAGGACTAACCATACTACAGACAA
Organism: Peromyscus melanophrys; assembly: GCA_902168415.1. Lineage (NCBI taxonomy): Eukaryota > Metazoa > Chordata > Mammalia > Rodentia > Cricetidae > Peromyscus > Peromyscus melanophrys. Next base: position 30,626 of record CABHPR010136082.1, on the reverse strand, counting down.
TGACTGATCATCCTGCTCTCCTAAAATTATCATATGCTATCAATTGGTCAATTGTCCAAGGCCAGATTGTTCTGTTGGTTTTTGTTTTGCTTTAATTTAACTTACTGTAATATAATTTAGCTTATTCAGAGATATTTAGCATGACACTGTAACCCAACTGTGAATCCAAAGATGTTTGAACTGAAAAATATCATATAAACAAGGCACTACCTGAGTTTCTGTTTCCGAAAACACAACTGCTCATCTCTCCAGTCCATTGAACAGCTATGTTCCAAGAGCCACAACACAGCTGTACTGAAGGAGTATTAATATCTGTTGTTCATTTGCAATCTTTAGAGAAGGAGGACAGTTTTACCAGTAATCTCCCAACCCTTAGCCAAAATGAGTTTCTCATTTTTAATGATGGTTCTAAATGATAAAAGATTACCAAGTTATTATGTTTCTACGAACAATGGGTCAAAGTTCATTTAAAAGTTTTCTTGCCCTTCTTGTGCAGTGGCCCATCAGAAAGGAGACGTTGATCAAAGCTGGTTTGTATTCCTTTTGGGAACCTTTATCTGATGGCTGATGAGAGGAGGGCAGCTAGATGTTAAGTGACTTTGCCCATAAAAAACAACAGTGGCTTTGTTGTCTCATCTTGAGAAAGCCAGAGAAGCAAATGCCTTCATTTGGAAGAGCTGATGTGCTCAAATAACAGTAAGAGCAATCTGATTGCTGTTCTTCACACACTCGGCTCTGTCTACTGGCACAGTGCCTGTGAAGGTCCTATGGGAACAGGTGTCCAGACTAGGTATCCTATGAACAGTTTCATGCAGGACAGTAGTAGAATAAAACCTCACTGGACATTTGTGGCTACTTGATTGATTGATGAGAACCTTAGGACATTAGGAAAGCACATTCTGGGTATTTCTGTGAGAGCATCTCCAGAGACAATTGAAGCCTTGGGGGTGGAATTGTCTCTTGGGGGGTGCCTTTGGAGGGTATATTTAAGCCTGCTCCTCCATGTTACTGCTGTTTGATTCCTGACTTCTGTGAGATAAACAACTTCTTACACAGGGTCCACTGCCATGATAGTCTGCTTGAGTCCTGTTCACCTTAGACTGAAATGATGAGCTGAAATCAATCTTTCCTTCTTTTAGATTATCCTGTACTCAGGTGTATAGTACAGCTACAAAGAGTTAGCAAAACACTGATTTTTTTTGTCTTAGTGTAACACACACACACACACACACACACAGAGAGAGAGAGAGAGAGA
>CABHPR010136082.1:0-29271 GCA_902168415.1 Peromyscus melanophrys | reverse complement strand
AACACTACAGAGAGAGAGAGAGAGAGAGAGAGAGAGAGAGAGAGAGAGAGAGAGAGAGAGAGTGTAGCTAGAGTTTTCCTGCCTGGCCCACAGTCAGGACAAATCTCTCACCCGCCAGTCCCACAGCCGCTCAGACCCAACCAAGTAAACACAGAGACTTATATTGTTTACAAACTGTATGGCCGTGGCAGGCTTCTTGCTAACTGTCCTTATATCTTAAATTAATCCATTTCTATAAATCTATACCTTGCCACATTGCTTGTGGCTTACCGGCATCTTCACATGCTGTTTTTCATGGTGGCAGCTGGCAGTGTCTCCTTAGCCTTCCACTTCCCAGAATTCTCTCCTCCTTGTCCCGCCTATACTTCTTCCTGCCTGACCACTGGCCAATCAGTATTTTATTTGTTGACCAATAAGCAACATGTTTGACATACAGACCATCCCACAGCAAGAGAGAGAGGAGGAGGAGGAGGAGGAGGAGGAGGAGGAGGAGGAGGAGGAGGAGAAGGAGAAGAAGAAGAAGAGAGGGAGGGAGGGAGGGAGGGAGGGAGGGAGGGAGGGAGGATGAGAGAGAGAGCTATTAAATCCTACTCCCCATTTTTCTTTGTTGCCTGTTTTGAGACATCTTCCTGTGTATCCCAGGCTGGCCTTCACTTACTGTGAACTCAGCACCATCCCACTCTTATAATCTCTACCCTCCTGAATGTACCACAGTGCCTGGACCCAGAACTATTTCTTACTCCTTCAACTCTTGTTCCATTGCCCCTTTGACCAAAATGGGTTCAATACTGCATCACTTTTTCTATAGTCTTTCCTACTAGTAACCTCTCCAGGTCCTCAAACAAATCACCAAACTCAACTTGAAACTACAAAGCTGGTATGATTTTTGTTTGTGTGTTTTATTTTTTAAGACAGGGTCTCACACTGTAGCCCTGTTGGATCTGGTACTCACTATTTAGGCCAGACTGGTCTCCAACTTACAGAAATCCACCTGCTATGTTCAGCTACTAATATGCTTTTACTTAATTTCAGGAGATGGTATCTATTCCCCAAAGACTTCAAAGGAACTTAATTAATTTCAAACTCTTAAATATTAGAAAGGTTTTAGAGGTTTTAGTGCAAGGTCAGTTGGAGTCAGAGCTATTGGCCTAAGGTGAGGCAGAATATTATTGTGGTAGATTTTGTGTCTGAGGATGTTCACCTCATGGAAACCATGAATGAAGCAACAGTAATAGGAAGGCGGGGCCAGGTATACCTTCAAAGGCTTCCCCCAGAGACCCAGTCGCACCCACAAGTTTCAGTTGTTTAAGGGAATGCTTTTACAGAAATACACAGTTTCACCTTACTTCAGTCCTAGGCTTCTGTTGATTCAAGCGGGTTGACAAGAGTAGCCACACGTGTTCTGTTGCAATCCACCTGCAGTAAGAAAAGAACCAAACAGCAGAAAAACACATTTCCCATTCTCTGTTGTATAAATCGAGGCCGTTAAACCCTAGCTGACCTTACACCAGAAATTAAGTGAGAGGCATTTGGGTTTGAATTTCAGATCAGGGCTTCATTTGAAGAACATTCTGGTGGTAAATATTTTCCCTTTCTTATCTTCATATATGTAAATTTCTGTGTGTTGGTCAATGGCAGAAAGTATGTAAGAAAGTAAGTTTTCTAGACTACCTGTAGAAAATACATGACAACTAAGCTGGCACTCCTTAATTCTGTATGGATGGCACAGGGCACTAAGTGGGCATTATATTCCTTCTTAATGAGCCCAACAGCCCATCTTTCTACTCAACACCACCTTCGATTCTACCAAGGGGAATTGGTGGGAAAACCTCTTTATAACCTCGACTTCTTCAAACTACAGAATCTGTAAATGGATCTGCTGGTGTTTCATCCTGAAATTAAAAATTCTCCTGTAGGCTTGCAATTCAAAGTTAGGATGATCTTTATTGGAGCCTCTTGGGAATTTTCCGTGTCTCATGAAAACTTGGGGAAGCACTTATGCTTTCATTTCTCTCCAGAACATCTGTTCCTACTAGCAGGTATCTGGCGTCCTGTTTTATTCTTTATCATCAACTGTCTGGGGAACCTCCAAACTTCACATGCCAACAGGCATATAGCATATGCTTTGTGTTTATTAAACATGGCATTTGCTAGAAATTGAATGGAAATGTAGGTAGATTGTTGTGGATTCTGTCACAGAATAACATGACCTAAGCAAAAGCTCTATTTTTAGATCTACTCCCTCCAGTTTAAGACTACCAAAGGTATGATTATTCTATGTGTATAACATCCAGATGAGCCTAACTTACAGTAGGAAAAATACACAGAGAGGCATGTGGCCTAATGGTTTACTGATTAACATCAGCCTATCTGTGTTGGAATCCAATGCAGATTTTCATAAGCCATGGGATATGGGGTAGATCATTTAACATTTTGGTGTTCACTTTCCTTATATGTAAAGAAAGATATTAATAATACTTACCTTCTAAGATTATGTTGAGCAATATTTGATTTAATTCTTATCAAGTATTTAGATATGTAATATTAACTATTATGTAATATTAACTATTGTAGCTACACAACTGATATTGAATTAGCCACAAAATACTATCCTTAGGTACAGCCCATAAGCAGTATACATCTTACTCCGTCTTTAGGGTGTTTTATTTTGACCTATTTAACTCCTAAGATATTTATGATTTTAAGAGATTTTATATGTATCTTATTTTAATATCATGAACTGACTTCAAGTATAAAACAGTGTAACTACTAGCTAGTTAGTGGATGTCATAAGAAAAATGCAGTACATAATGCCTATCTTATTTATTATCCTATATTACAATAAGAAAGTCATTCACCAAGAAAACAAGTAACATAATGCTGGTGAGAGTGTGGACAAAAGAGAACCCTTACACACTGCTAAGGGGATGTAAAGTAGTCTAGAGACTATGTTAGTCAGTATGGAGCTTTCTAGAAAACTGAAATTAGATTTTTCATGAGATTCAGCCATACCACTGCCAGTATTTATTCAAAGTACACCAAGCCAACATATCACAGAGATACCTGGATATCAAAGTTCATTCTAGTGTTATTTACAATAAATAACTTATCAAACCAACCTAGGTATCCAACAACAGAGGAATGGATAGACAATGTGTTATATGTTCACAATGGAATTTTTTTCTGCCATAAAGCATGAAGTTGTGCTGTTTTCATGAAGCTGGATGCAATTTGTGGGAATTATATTAAGTAAAGTAAGTAATTCTCAGAAAGACAATAATATATATTTCCTCTCATTCATAGTTCCTAGATTTCATATAGTTAAATGAGATCACATATGCATAATTACAATGAAAGTAGAAATGAAACTGACTAGGGGAACAAAGAGGACAATTGAGAAGGGGAGGAGATATGGGGGAAATGTGTTCAATGTAAAATATATACCTGTATGATGTTTAAATTTTAAAAAAATGAAAGGGAATAGAAAACAACAACAAATGAAGGCTCAGAAGAGAAGTTGCTCCAGTGCACTAACTGATCAAAGATACAAGAAGTCACTACTTAGGTCTGCTAATTTTGTTCCCTTTCTCTTGTAATAAAAAGTATAGGGAAATGTTTCCCAGTAGACTTCCTGGTATTCTGGCTCTTACAGTCATTCAGCCCCTTTGTTTATCAAGTTCCCTGAGTCACTGATGCAGGAGTTCTGATGTAGATGGAGCCATTAGGGCTGGGCTCCTCTTAGTCCATTGATCTCTGCACTATGTCCAGTTGTAGTTTTCTGTGATGCCATCCATTTGCTGTAAAAACAGGCTTCTCTGATTAGGAGTTGTAGTTACACTTAGAGTATGAGAAGCAGATTTGAAATGCAGTAAAAAATTATGCTGTTTTAGTAAACTGGCAGTAGTAGATTATTTTCTAAGGTCCATGACCTCACTAATCTCTTGAGTATGGCTGGATTTCCAGTACCAAGCATGATTTCCCTCCAGTTGAGTAGGCCCTCTAGGGCAATTATATAGCTATTGGTTGCCACCACCATGTGTGTGCCACTTACTGCACCTTTACGAGTATCTTGCCATGCTGATTACTGTTGTGGTTCACAGATGCTGCAGCTGGATGGGACTGTTTAATTGCTTTCCTCCCTTGGCAGCTTATATAGTATTTTCCAAAACCATGGAGGCTTTCTGGTCAGATCTAGCTCAAATAATCTGAGTCCTGTGTTCTAAGTAAGCAGTGTTTTCAGCAATGGGGGCCTACCTTTAACCCATGAGAAACAATCACAGGCTACATTGATAATCTGTATTCTTTGTGAGTTACTTGGACTGCACTGAGCAACTGTTCAAAAGGAGGTTTCTCATGCTTGGTATGTGTTTTTTGTTTGCCTATGGTTAGATAAACAAGACTTGAACAATGGCAATATCAATGGACACGTTAACATGGAAGGGAGAAAGTTTCATAGAGCCCCACCCCTAAACAAAGAGCTATTAGCTATTAATGAAAACTGAGAGAAGGAGAATTAACTTTTCCCTAGGATAAGTCCCTTTATTGGTTGTCGAATGCAGAATAGTCAGCATTGGGATCATGTACTCACAAACAACAAAAACAGACTCAGCAGTTGTACTAAATCAGATATTCATATATATCTGTGCAACAAAAATAATAAAAGAAAAGAGAGGCTATCAACGTGAGGGGGCATGGGAGGAGTTTTCATGAGATTAGCTGGGAGGGGCAGGAGCAAGGAAAAGTGGGTAAGTGATGTAATTCTATTCTGAATAAACACATTTTTAAAAAATATCAGAAAATGAAAAACATATCGAACTCATGGAAACTCCAGAAAATACACAAGAAGTGCCAAATCTTTGATCAAGAAATATTTCTATTTTCAAGTTTAATATTTGGAAACAAATACCACCTTTCTGAACTTGAGGAAAAATCATACTAGCTCTGCCTACATGACTTCAGGTAATATTATTGAGCTTGATGAAATAGTAAGTGAGGGATTGGGCAAGAAGGATATGGCTCCTTTAAGAAACCCTGCTGTACAGCAGAGCACTTAAACAACATTTTTCATGCTAAATAGAAACAAACAAACAAAAAAACTAAGTAAAAAATGCCTGTCACAGTGCAAGCATTAGCATTCTAGAGCTCTAGGGAAGTTGAATGCAGTCCTTGGTCATGTGGGTTTTAGGTTTGGCTTTTATGACCCAAGAAGTGGGCAGAGCCAGCCAAGAGCTGCTCAGAGAATCCAGGTGTGGGTTAGTAGCTTAAAAGTTTGTTCATGTGGTCAAAAAAGAGACTAGAGATTCACGGTAAAAGAGGTCCAGACAGAAAAATCTCTAAACAGGTTACAGTATGTTTAACAATGTGTGCGGGCTTAAGAAAAGAAAAAGGGTATAGTCATAGAAAAAACAAATAGTTTAAAAGTAAAATAAAGTCTTTAAAGAAAGAGTAAAAGAAAAAAGCCACATAAGATGGGAAATGCACAGGGAGTCTGCATCCTGTATGTTACTGTGTTGATTTTGAATTTTTTTGATTGTTGAGAAGCAAATAACAGCTGCTAGGAGACATGGGATTGGGAACTGGGCTGCTAAATTGAACCAATTCTAGATACTTTAGGAATGTCTTAACTTGAAAAAAAGAAGTCAAAAATATATTCTTCAATGGAAATCAAAATTTTTTGAGTTTTGGTCCTTCAGGAATGATATTGATCAGGTGTGATCAAGGGAGACCTCCTGAATCTTGACAGGTGATATCGATCAAGAAACATTATAGCTGGCCTTCCCAGGACTTGGCCATTATCTCAAATTTTCTCTCTAGGACCTTAAAGAGATCTTCACTTTCAGACGGCAGGAAGTGGTATGGAGAAATTATACCCACATTCCCAAGAGTTGGGAGGTGTGAGTGATCTTTGTTTATTTGGTAGATCATGGACGTTTGTTACAGTTAGAGGGAATATAGAAATGGTTAGATAAAAAGGATAGATTGTTGAATCTACTTTAAATTGTAGGGAAGATTATTGAACCTACTATAAACTAAGGGACAACTCCTGATCTCAATTATTTTGTATTTGTAAGGATTTTTGTATATTGATACAAATTTAAGGTAATTTTTGTTACAACACACTGTATATATATTTCTACTTTTGTTTAAAGGATTATTGTATAGTGATATAAATTTAAAGTTATTTTTGGTACACTGTATATATGTTTCTACTCTTGTCTAAAGGGTTTTTGTATATTGATACAAACTTATGGTTGTTTTTGTTACCACATATTGTATACGTGCTTCTACTCTTGTTTAACGTATTGTGCCTATGCACTTCATTTAACAATGTGAGGTAAAGATCTAGTTTTTGAAAGCTATTATTATAAACGATATAGGACAATCAAGAAACGGATGTCAGTAGTTAGTCATTTATAACAACCAAATTTGTAGACATGTTAGGTATGTTTTCTAGGTGACATAGACATATTTTAGATAGATGGTCTTCAAATACTTCAAAGACTCATAGAATATGGCATTTAAAATGTTTTGTTAACTTAAAGTTTTTCATAACAATGGGACACATCTGCTCCTGCCAGCACCAATTTACTTCAGAGAAGATGATGGGCATTGAAGAAACTTTTTATGGAGTTTGCTTTCCTTGTGGCAAGGTTAGCTACGGGGCAAAGCAACTGCTCTTGCCTTTGACTGCTGACAATGTACTATGCAGACTGGACATGCAGGACACACAGGAAAAGACTGTTGAACTTTTTCAATACAAGGCAGGACAGTCCTTCAAATTTCTGCTTCACAGAAAAAAGTGTGCCATATATTCTGGGCTTTTAGGCTCAAGATAGATATACCAATGTTGCAGAGGAACTTTGGGTGACTGTCCAGACAGTCAGATGTCTCTGTCATTTCTAGAGTTTTGAAAGTTGTTTGCAATGCACTTTTTGTTTACTCAAGTAATAGTACATCCTCCTGGGTCTTTGATGGAGCTGAAGACTAGATAGTTATAGCTCCAGTTTTTCTTAGTTATGATAGAAAGTAAGTTAGGTGTAAAACTTTGGATTCACTAAGATGGGATAGATAATACACTATTTTCTTTGAATATACTCACTATAAATGGACAGAATATTGTAAATGTAATTCTTACTTGATAATTTTATTTGTTGTATGTAGTTTTACAATGTTAAAACCTTTATTTTTATTTAGACAAAAAGGGGGAAATGTTGTAGAATATTGGTGTAAGGTGTGTTATTTTTGTTCATGTTGCATTTGTTTAATTCTGTGAAGCTGTGTTACTGTGCCTGTGTAAAACACCTGATGGTCTAATAAAGAACGGAACAGCCAATGGTAAGGCAAGAGGAAGGATAGGCAGGGTTGTCAGGCAGGGAGAATATGTAGAAGAAGAAATCTGGGAGAAAAGAAAGAAAAGAGATGGAGTGAAAGGAGGAAGGAGCCAGAGAAGGAGGAGGACATCAGGGACCAGCCACTCAGCTGCACAGCCAGCCATGGAGTAGGAGTAAGATTTACAGAATGAAGAGAACGGGAAAAGCCCAGAGGCAAAAGGTAGATGGGATAATTTAAGAAAAGCTGGCTAGAAACTAAGCCAAGCTAAGGCCAGCCATTCATAATTAAGAATAAGCATCTGTGTGTAATTTATTTGGGAGCTGGGTGGTGGGCCCCCCAAAAGACTAAAAGAGCAAAACCCCCCAACAACAGCCATATATCTTGGTACATGATGTACCTTCTGTGTGTTTAAATGATGTCAGTCAGTGATAAACTCTACAAAAAATGTACTGTATATTTCAGAGATTAAAATAAAGGTTTTTGAATGTTTTCAATATAAAAAATAATAAATGCTTGAGAAGTTGGCTATGCTTGCCCTGATTGATAAATATTATGTATATGTATATGTAGTGTTAAACATCACATGATATATCACAAGTCAGTACAATTTTATATCTATGAATCAGTTAATAAACAGAAATTATACCAAAAAATTGAAGCCATTATGTGACATACAAGAACTGAAATCTGTGTATCTGGAATCTTAACATGAAAGTTCAATTTTCTTCTTCTATATTTTGTGTCTTTTAATGTCTCCCATTTTCTCTCTACTCAGTGTTATCTTTTTTCCATGCAAGTAAAGGAAGTATCTTTGTTACCACGTCTAATTTGTCTTAATTTGTACATGACGTTTTAAATTTTCAAATGTTATACCTGTCATTTCAAGGCTCCAGTTTGAAAATCCTTGAAAAATTTTGATATCTTCGTTTTTTTTTTCTCCAGCCCATGATACCCATGATGCAGCCTGTTTCTTCTTGTACATAGTCTTCTGTATCTCTCTTTCTGTACGTGTGTCACATAATAGCATAGTAGCTTTATTTCGAATCTAATAACAGGGTTCTAAGCAAACTGGTTGCTTTATCATGCTCATTTCTCTTGCTCATCACTTAGGAACACACATCCTTATGTTTGCTAATGGAATTTTCAATAGTGACTAATATCTTATTGAATCCTATCTGCAGGAATTCTGAGGGCAGAAAAGGAGAACTTTTATTTTAGAGAAGTTTTGTTCTCTGTAAGTTTAAAAGCCTGTGCTGATGTGGGACCACTAGGTTCTCTTTAATGCTTTTATGATTAATGCAGCAGCATGAAATTTTGTCCTCATCTCACCTGGGGCATGGATGGCAGAGCTGATGAAGGCTTTAGCCTCAAGTCAAATTTCCCTTACAATTTGCTGATCCATTTACCTCTATTGTTTACTGATTTTTCACTGTAGTTTCAGTTAGCTACTCTTTCTTATTTGGTAAATTTTTTTATGTTTAACAAATTTAGCAATTTATTAATATTTACAATTATTTTAATTTATCTAAGCTCCGGCTTGTCGTCAGACTTTCTTTGTTGGACTTTCTTTGGACCCCCAGCTCCCAAATAATGACGCAGAGACTTCTTATTAATTGTGAAAGCTTGGCCTTTAGCTTAGGTGTCTTCCCAACTAGCTCTTATAAGTTAAATTAACCTGTTTCTTTTAGTCTATGTTCTGCCATGTGGCTCTTTACCTCTTCTCTATTCCGTATGTCCAGCTCTCTCTGTGTCTTGCTGGCATCTCCTGTGCATCTAGATTCATTTCAAGTTTCTTTCTCTCCAGAAGTCCCCCCTAGTTTCTCCTGCCTGACTATCGACCATTCAGCTCTTTATTAAACCAATCACAGTGATACATCTTCACACAGTGTAAACAAATATCCCAATAACACTGGTTACATCTTAGCTGGTGGAAACTTCTGAGTAGCTAATTCACCTTCTTAGAGTCTGTATTCAATTTTATATCAGTTCTTTGATTTTAGCCATTTAATTTTCAAAACTGAATTGTAGGCAATAGTCTTGGTAACTCAATTAGAAATTCAGAAGTATACATTTGACATACAAATTATATCATAGTTAGTGTTCTTTTTTGTTTGTTTGTTTGCTTGTTTTTGGAGACAGGGTTTCATTTTGTAGCCTGGAGCGCACTATGTAGATCAGGCTGGCTCCAAACTCACAGAGATTTTCTGCCTCTGTCTCTTGAGTGCTGAGATTAAAGATGTTCACCACTGTGCTCAAAGCTCCATAGTCAGTTTTCTAATTTTATTCTGGTGCTGTGAGAAAACAATCTGGCCAAAAACACCTGAGGGAAGAAAAGAGTGGATTTGGTTTATACTTCCAGATTTCAGTCTATCACTGAGGGGAGTCAAGAGAGGGCCTCATGCAGGAACTTGAAGTAGAAATCTGTTGGAAGACTGCTTGTTGGCTTACTCTCTTGCTCTTGCTCACAAACATATGCTTAGATAGCTTTTTCATGCAGCTTGGGACCACCTGTGACTGTGCTGCCCATAGTGGGCTGGTCCATCCTATATCAGTAAAAATCAAGACAATTCTCTACATATATGAGCACAGGCCAATCTGATCTGGGAAACAAGTCAATTAGGACTCTCTTCTCAGGTGATTCTGGGCTGTGTCACATTGACAGTTAAGCTAACTTATAAACTTGGTTACATCAATCAATATTTAAATTTCAGAAAGAAGTTAAGTAAAAAGTATTTCTACATAATGGATAGAGTCTGGGTATACTGATGCGTGTCTTTATTCTGAGCACTTGGAGGGAGACAGAGACAGGAGGATCTCTCTGAGTTCTAGTCCAGCCTGACCTATAGAGAAAGTTACAGGTCAGCCAGAGCTACATGGTGAGACCTTGTCTTAAAAAAATTAAGAGAAATAGTAACCAATAATTTTTTGATTTTATGAAGATAATTATTTTTTTAATCTTATTGGAATTTAACTTGATTTTGAAGATTAATTTATATTCTAGTAAGAGCATAAAATACATACAAATGAATAGTAAATTGTATCAATATATTTTTAGTTTTTTTTTTAATTATATTTACTATTGAGAAAAATTCCTATGAGGTGAGACTGTAACTAGAAAATAAACACAAAATCCATTTTAACAAAGGACTTAAGTTTTAACATTTCTCTGACCAAAACGATTCATTTTCCACTTGTTTCTTTGTAGTATGTTTTATTTAATTAAACCATATATACACATATACGTATGTATGCATATATTATGGTGCTGAGAATTGAACCTAGAGCTTCACACATTCTAGGTAAGCACTTTAAAACTGAGTTATATTTGTAGGCCTTATAAGTTTTACATATTTGATATATATATATATATATATATATATATATATGAATATGATACTTTTTTAGATAGTTTTATGTCAACTTGACACAAGCTAAAGTCATCCTAACATCTCAATTAAAAAACTATTTCCGGCCGGGCGGTGGTGGCGCACGCCTTTAATCCCAGCACTCGGGAGGCAGAGGCAGGCGGATCTCTGTGAGTTCGAGGCCAGCCTGGGCTACCAAGTGAGTAGTACCAAGAGAAACCCTGTCTCGAAAAACCAAAAAAAAAAAAAAACCTGTTTCCATAAGATTGGGCTATATAGGAAAGCCTATAACACATTTATTAATTAGAGATTGATGGGGAGTACCCAGCCAATTGTGGGTAGTGCCACCCCTGGGCAGGTGTTTCTGGGTTCTATAAGAAAGCAAGCTGAGCAAGCCATGAGGAACAAGCCAGTAAGCAGCAATCCTCCATGGCTTCTGTATCAACTTCTGCCTTCAAGTTCCTGCCTTGCTAGAGTTCCTGTCCTGACTTCCTTTGATTATGAACTGTGATATGGAAGTGTAAGCCAAATAATCCCTTTTCTCTCCAAGTTGCTTTTTGTCGTGGTATTTCATCATATCAATAGTAACCCTTACTAAGATACCCAGAGACAAAACATATTTGGAAACAACATTATCACTCTACATCAAGAACTAATCCCTTTAAATGCAATTGAAATTAACAGTATACAAATTAGCCATGAAGCAAAATTCTTCCTGCCACATATATATGTATGAAACAGGACATATAGTCGAAATGTCCTACAAGTTAATAGAAATAGAATTACCCATTGAGAAACTTTTAACTTACACATAAGAACATTTTAATAAAGTATTAAAAATTACATAACATATACCACCTCAAAAATGTTTGTGCTGGTTACTTTCTGTGACTCACCTGATCAACTTCTGCTAAAGAGATAAGAACATTGATTTCTTAAAAAACAGAGTTTATTTATTTTCCATACAGGAAGTAGAAATGATTGCATACTGAATTACTTTTAGAATTCGCCATATAAGATGCAGGGTTGAGCTGTGAGCACTGCATTGTGCTTTCCAAAGCCAAGCAGGCAGATGGGCTTTCATTATTTTTTGACTTTTTATATTTGTTGATAATTGTTGTAATTAATTTTTAATCTGAAGACTTGTAAAGCAATACTTGGGGATTTAAAAACCAAACTTGTGTTAATGAAGCCCACACTGTCCAAATACTCTTTCCAAATCCTTCTTCACTAAGCAGTAATAACTTTTTCCTGGTCAAGGGCTGATCCCAAGGCATCTGGCAAATAATAAGACAGCATCTGCCATCTTCCATGAACTCCCGTGATCAGGAGCCGGAGAGGTCCATTTGTCAGATCATAGCCACTGCTCCAAATGCTCTATCTTGAAGCAAAACCTCTATTGTTCAGTTAGTGCCTGCTAACATATTGGTTCTTGGTTTATAATAGTAAAATTATCAAAGAACACACTAGAGATGTAAAATTCAGAATCGCCAATTAACCCAGTATCTATTTCGACAGATTCTAGGTTTGTTGTTTTTGTTCCCCATTTGTACATGCTCATCCTGTAGGTTCTGACATTGTCTCCTTTCCAGTAAGTAACACAATTTTTTTTATTTCATAATTAATTTAATTTTACATATCAGCCATGGATTCCCCCGTCCTCCCTCCTCCCACCCCCCAGCTTTTCCCCCCAATCCTCCCCCCATTCCCACCTCCTCCAAGGCAAGGTCTCTCCTCAGGATTCAGCTCAGCCTGGTAGATTCAGTTGAGGCAGGTCCAGTCCCCTCCTCCCTACACCAAGGCCGAGCAAAATGTCTCAGCATAACACAAATTTTAACAACCTCTCAGAAATCATGGTGTTCAAACCATGGTCATCATTATACACTGGCAATTCCTACTGGAGCTCCTCTACTGAGTAAATATTTGTACCGTATATAGTATACAAAACATTTGTAACAAAAACTAACTTTATTCCTCCCCCCCCCCAAAAAAAAGAAAAGAAAAGAAAGAAAAAAAAAAGAAAAGAAATCTGAGGCATACAGAGAGTAAATAAGCAGCCCAAGCTTGTATTATCTGGATATATTAGAACTGGAACTATAAATTCAATACATTGAAAACAAGCCTTGCTTGTCTTGAGGCCTATATGGGATGCAACTTAACATATGTCATCTTCAGAAGGACAATGCATACATAAAATATGAAATGTGCAAGTTCCCCAACCAGTCAATTAACTTTTTCATAAACTACATCATGCAATCTGAGGGCAAAAGGGAGGCTCATCTTGTGACAGATACAATGATGTGAGTTGATTGCAGTTGTTTTCCTAAGCCTGGAGAAGAGCTTTGGAAAATGCAATAGATACAATTTGTCAGCTGGATGGTGAGTGCTCCAAGGGGTCAGAGAAACCACTCACCCTTGCCACCTTATTTCTTTCCTCTTCTTCCTGTCAAGGAACGGCACTACTTCATGCTCCAAGTAGCTTTCTAATCCTTGTCTACAAGTCACACATTCCCTTATCAAAAAGTTGACTCCACACCAGCCTTTCTAAGGCTGTCCTTGCTTGAAGATGGGTTAAATAAATGTATCCTCTGCTGCTTATGATCCCCACATTACCCAAACCTCTTTCTCTGGAAATTTTAAGCATTTTCATCAAACACAATAAAGAAGAAAATCATATGTGAGTTGTCATCTTGTTTGAAATGGTATGAATTCAGATGCTGTGAGATCCTATGAGTACTATATGAAGGTCAAGAACTAACTTGGGGCACAAAACCATCACTACATCTGTTGAGATCTAGGCAAGGACAATTGAAATAGCATGTGAAACGAAATGTCCAGCTCTGCAAAGTCAGCTGGTTTTTTCCATATCAATGATGCCTGCCCAGCCCCAGAGATGGATACTAAGATTCATTGGAGATGCCTCTGCAGGGAGATGCAATGAATCTCTACCCATCACAAAAGTGTGAAGGTGTGAACAAAATAGTGTTAGACCATTCTTTCGTCAAGGTACATCGGAAACTCACCTTTGGCTGTATGCACTTAGCAAGGACTCAACAAAGAAAGGAGCAAGTGCAAAGGATCTCCAGAGTCCATCATACTGCCTTGGCTTGTCAGAATTTTGCAGAGTGGAGCATTAGGGAAGAGTGCTGTGTGATGTATTAGGAAATATGTTATGTTCTGAAACGTTGCTCTCCTCAACAGTCATAGGTCAGTATCTGATCACTAAAGCAATAGTGCTGTGAGGAGGGCCTTCATAAGGTCATGAGGGCAGAGCTCAAATAAATGATATTCATGCCCTTTTGAAAGAGCCTATTCATCCCTTTTGTCCCAAGATGATGTTACAAGAAGACAGTGTCTATGAGGAGCAGGCATTTACCAGATCCTGGATCAGTTGGAATCTTCATGTGGGACATGCAGGCCTTCAGTACTGTGAGCAATAAATTTCTATTACTAAGCTGTAATGGTTCATATTGATTGTCAGCTTGGTGAGACGCAGAATTGTGTGAGCGATAAGCCTCTGATTGGGGGTATCTGTAAGAGTTTATACGGCGGACGAATTAAATTAGGAAGACCCACTCTAAACATCGGAAGGTGAGGCTGGCAGTCATCACTGTCTGCTTCCTGCAAATGAACACCTGCCTCACGTTCCTGGTTCCTGTCATCATGGCTGCCCTGCCCTGAAGAACTGGACCCTAAAACTCGCCAAAGTAAATCCCTCCCTTCTGAGTTGCTTTTGTCAAGTACTTTACCAAATCTGTGAGAGAAGCAACTCGTCCACTGGCCTAAGATACTTTTTGATGCCATATCCAAGCAAAACAAAACAAGAAGCAAAGAAACAAGCCAACACACAACAAAAAACAGGCTGAAAGTCAACCACCCAGAGAGAACAAAAAGATTCAAAGATTGAAGGTGTAGCACTACTTCATTTAACAGACGATTCCTGCGTGGCACTGCCACGTATCTGGGCTTCCCACACAACTGTATGCTGTAAAAGTTAGTATATGTACACAATATACAACCCTTGGAAAGTGGGGCAACATCTATAGTTCTCCAAAGCCTAGAAAATCTCTAGACTCTGATGAAACAAGGTAGATGCATATGGAAAACATTTGGGTCCTTTGACTCTTGTTAAAACTAAAATGCTACAAGCACTACCTACAGTATTAATCTTTTCACAAATTGCTCAAACTTTGGTTTGAATGCTTGCATCTGACACACAGGTATTGATCTCAGCAGTTTTGCAAAAAATACCCTTTGGTTGACAAGAGTAGTCTTTCTCTACCACTTGCACAGGGCATATGTGTTCTATGGACACCTTCAAAGGGCTATAAAAGGTTGGCTCTGCCTGTTGGCGGTGGAGTGTGCTGCATTTGTCTTGCAATGGACTGTGACTCCCTACCAAGTCCGGAGGTGCATGTAGCACTCCCACCTGTGTGCACACAAAGAAAGATCAAGTTGGCCTTCCCCTATCTTTGGAACTTCATGCTCACTGATCTCAGTGGCATGTCACTGTCCTCTCTATGACAGCCACTCATTTCCCAGGCCTGCTGTGTTTCCAGACTGACTTCCTATTGTATGTGTATACAGACTGATTATAAGTTCCCCACACTTCTCCCCTTTTGTGCAGGGTATTATCTCTGACAGATGAGTGCAATGAAATGAGTCCACTTTTTTGCTCTTTCAGGCAGCAGAGTGAGTTCTCACCCACAAAGGCACACAGAGGCAAATCTTCAGCAGTGTCACCACGGTGACTTTCATCCTGTTCACCTTGCCTTTCGCTGGTTTTCATCTCTGCAGTTGTAAAACACAGTTCCACATTGTGCCTGTCCTCCAGTCCTCAGCAGAATTAGTTACACAGACAAGAGCAGACTCTTTCATAGACACTCCATCACAGCCTGGCCTGACTTACCTCTCTCTCCACAAACTCTATTTTATAGATAAAAGCTCAGAGTTTCAAAAGATGAGAAACTTTCATAAAAAGTCAAGCTTTCATTTTTGAAAGATAATACAGTACTGGGAAACTATTGAAAAATGTGATTGAATATTTAATAGGAAGGGAAAATGTGTCCCATATATGAGAAAATTTCCAAACAGTATGTATTTGGCTTTATAAATATTTTTTATTGTATATATGTGATAAATGTATACATGGCTGATTGCTTTTCTTTCATTAATACATATAGTTGACTTTATAATAAGATATTAAAACTTGTAAAAGCAGAAAGAGAAATTGACAGAACATAAGGGATAATGACACATGGTTCTTATCTCAGAATATTCATCCTCATAAATGAAATTCAATTTGAAAGGAAAAGATGGTGCCAAGCCTGTTTTTTTATTTGGTGTACTCCCTGCTTTGGGCTACTACAACAGAATGTCACAAACTGAGTGACAGAAAATTGGGTACATAGATGCCTATTTCTAGTGTCTGAGAAGTGAGGATCAAGGTGCCAGAGAACCAGTGCCAGTGGGCTCACCCTTTCTGGTTCTCAGAAATTCACACTGGTAGAAGGGCTTTATTGGTGTAATTACTAAGACCACTCCACGTAGTTAAAAGGAAGATTTATTTAGTGGGTAACTTACAAATGAAGGGATAGGTAGGGAGCAGGTTCTGGAAAAGACACAGCGCAGTCCGGTAGTGTTCTCTGGAGAACTCTCCTCAGTCTACCTCTCGCGTCCAGGTCCAGGAAACAAGAGAGCGCTGCGCATCCTGATCTCAGGTCTTCAGGCCCTCCCTTGGCCCCACCTTGTAGGCGTGATAGTTACCGAAGCCTCAATGGGGGTTGGAACTTCCAGACCAAAGCTGGAAGATGGCTACCCACTACAGGGCTTAATTAAATTTTGGGGATTTTTTTCTCTAAGGACTAATCTTGATTATAAAAGCTCTATCTTCATGACCTGCTCATCTCTCAATTATCCCACTTTCTAAATCATCACCTTAAAGTTAGGATGTCAACAAACATATACCTGTGGAGGGGCAAACATTCAGACCATAACATTCTTTGTTACATGAAGGAAAGATATTTCAGAGCTAAGGATGCGTTAAAGAAACAGCCTGTTGAATAACATAGTGATTTCTACCTTTTGGAGCTTTTAAAAGATTTGCTGTTATTCATGTATGTGTTTGGATGTTTGTGTGAATACATGATACACACACACACACACTATATATATATATATATATATATATATATATATATCCATGCCCCTGAAGGCCAGAAAAGGGAACTGGATCCTCTGGAGCTGGAGGTACAGGTAGTTGTGACCACTGGATGTGGGCACTGGAGATAGAACTGGGGTCCTCTTGAAGATCAGGAAGTTCTCCTCATGGATGAGTCATCTCTACAGTCCTTATTTTCCATCTTTCTTAAATTTCAGGCCATTTAAAAGCAAATGCTACTCCAAGGAAAGGTGACCCTGAGAAAACATTTACAGAAGGTCTCTGAAAGAATGTACTTAAAACGAAAACAGAAAATCTCATTGCTATATTTTCTTCTTACAGGATCGCTATCATTTTCTTTGCAAATGTTTAGTAATTCCAAGGACAATTATTATGTTGATTCTTTGAATCATTTGTTTCTTTGTTCAGTTAACCAGCCAGTAACTATCCCCTTGTTCTTATTCAGTCATAATTCTTTTCCACCATCCTCAAAGACCAAGAAGCTAACAGAAATGGTGAAGGAAAACTTTAGATTAGAAAGACAGGAGAATGAACCAAGGAGGAAGTGATGAAAGCTCATACTCTGGAATTTAAATGACTGAAATAAAAGGAAACCGTGATGCAGTACAAAGACCATTCAAGATTTTTATTTACAGAAAAAAATCAGCCCAAATCAATATGACATATGAGGAAGAATTGCTTTGAGAGGTAACTGAAGCCCATGCAATAGGAAAGATTAATGACTAATTAGCAAAGACCAAGAAGTAAAATTTAGGCTTCTGTACAATTCTCTGTAAAGGTATCAGAACCTAAAGCCAGCTCGTGCCTCCAGAATACTGGGAATCAGTCAAGATCCTATCTTTGAAACCGATTAATGGATACTGTGCCTTTTAAGATTGATTTTGTCAGTCCTTAATAGACAGCCATGTTCATAGACTTTAAAATGGAAAGACTATTGGATTATTCTGTGTGTACATATAAGAATTGAAGTACTTATGAGAAAGATGACATATGCCAATATACTGCAATTATAAGACATTAACATTAGCATAGCAGCTGAGGAAGTTCATATGTAATTGGCCCCCATAAGCTCATAGGGAGTTGCATTATTAGGAGGTGTGGCACTGTGGGAGGAAGTGTATCTTTGTGAGGACAAGCTTTGAGATCTCTTATGTTCAAGAAACACCAAGTGTCTCAGTTCACTTCCTGTTGTCTTTAGATCAAGATGTAGAATTCTCAGCTCCTTCTCCAGCACCATGACTACCTGCATACCACTGTCTCACCCTAATGATAATAGACTAAACCTCTGAAACTGTAAGCCACCCTAATTAAGTGTTTTCCTTTATAAGGATTGCCATGGTTGTGATGTCTCTTCACAGAAATAGAAACCCTAAGACTGTTGTCATGTCAGAAAATAAAAAAATGAGGCTTTTGGTTTAAATTTCAGATTAATAACAACAACAACAACAATAATAATATTTTAGTAGGTTCCATGCAATATATGGGATGTGCTTATACTATTTGGTGATTAACTAAAATTCAAACTTAACTGGGCATCTTGTATTTAAAAATAGGAAATTGGTAGAAGTTGAGATTAGAGTTATTGCTATGGAAAAGTATGGAAGGAAGGAAAATAGGAAATGAAGACAGAGGAGGCAGAAGAATGAAGGAAATAAGGAGAAGTGGAATAAAGGTAAGGGGGAAGTTGAAATGTTCTAAACAAAAGTATCAACTTACATTCTTACTTGTCTCAGAAGGTAAAAGGAAAAAAATGAAGATGAATAGTCAAGTCTTTTAAAATATAGACTAGATTTGTCAAAATTACTTAAAAATAAAAACAAAAAGTCAATTTAATGGCTATACTGATAAGAGTGTTTAGATTATCATATTCTGAATACCATTTTCTGCTTTGTCTGTTTTCTATTATGAAATACTTGAAACATTTAGAAAAGTACAGGAAACAATGTAATGGATATCCAAACATTTCATCCTAGATTCAACACTGTTAGGCATTTTCTCTATTCCTTCTGATCAGTTTTTTAAAGTTAAAATGTAATAACCTTTTAATTTTATTTTACTTATTGACTTCACTGTGTATGTGTGTGTGTGTGTGTGTGTGTGTGTGTGTGTGTGTGTGTGTGTGTGTGTGTGTAAATATGGGCCCATGCACACCACAGTTCGTATGTGGTTATAGTATGACTTTTGGGAGTTGGTTTTTGCCTTCTATCTTGTTAAATCAGGGTCTCTCCTGCTATTGATGCACAATTTATTCTGAGCTTCTGTTTGTTTCTTTTGTCTTCACCTCCCATTTCTTCTTAGGAGTGCTGGGGTTACCAAAGAGTTTTACTGTCTCCAACATCTTACACATATAATTCTTGGAATTATACTCAATTGTCAGGCTTGTAAAGCTAGTACTTTTACCTGCTGAGCCATCTTCCTAATCCAACTTCTAAAAATTTTTCCAAGTTCAAAATTAAAACTGGGGCCTAACTGGTTAGTTACTCCATAACAGCCACATCACTACTGCACCAGTATACGTTTTCCTTGACAAGTTGGTGTTGTTGCATGGAGGGTCCAGCACTTTGTAACATCACTGATGTCTTTTCTTCCCCAAAGGCTTGTATAGTACCTTCTGGCATTATTAAACACAGCCAGGAAAAATCTCAACATAGATAAGGAAGATGATTACCAGCCTCCAGAGCACACTGAGAAGCATAGGTAGTGGATAGTTGCTGGAAAAGATAGATTCATTCTTTATGGAAGATACAACCATTGCTGTTTATGCCATGCTCTGGTTGATGGCTCCATATATATGTAAATATGGGCAACACTACCTGGATTTAGGCGTGTTATAAAAGAAAAGGAAAAAAACAAAAGCATAAAGTATAGAGAGGGATATGTTGGAGATGACATGGGGGAGTTGGAGGAAAAAATAGATAGTGTGTGTCAGCATATTTCATTGCATACATGTATGAAATTCTCAAAAAAATATGTAAACAAAAGAAAGCTAAAGATTATCCACAAGAAAAGAGATGATTGCAGTGAGTTATGTTTTAGTGAAGGCTAATTTAAATCTTCATTCAATAGGGTCAAAATGCATGGCATACTTGAACAAAATGTCATTTGAAGCCATTGCTTTGTACAATGAATGTATACTAATAAGATGTTTTTAACAGCTATGAACTATGTTAATAATTCTTCCTGGAGATTCAAATTTCAATAAAAATGATTTTAAAATGAAGAAACTCTCCAAAACAACAAAAACTGAACTTGAGCCCATCATGCCTTCCACAGTCTCCTACCCATCACCTCATCTTTATATGATGTACTCTTCCTGAAGGCTCCATAGAATATTAGCATACTGCATACATGTTATTTTCTTAGTTTGAGTTTTTATAGACATGAAGAGACACCATGACCATGGCAACTCTTGTTTTTTTCTTTTTAATAAGAAAAATTTTCCATTCATTTTACACACCAAGGATCCCCCTCTTCCCTCCTTCCATCCCTAAGCCTCCCCCTCCCAATCTACCCTTCCACTCCTCCCTGCAAGAAGGCAGGGCCTCCCATGGGGAGGCACATCCAGTAGAGGCAAGTCCAAGCCCCTTCCCCTGTCTCAAGACTGCACAAGGTGTCCCATCCTAGGTAGTGGACTCCAAAAAACCTGCTTATGCACCAGGGATGGATTCTGATCCTACTACCAGGCACCCATCCCTCCCAAGCAGATCAAGTACACAACTCTCTAGCCATACAGAGGGCCTATCCCAGTCCCATGCAGGCTCCACAGCCATTGGTCTAAATTTCATGAGTTCTCACTAGTTTGATTTGGTTGTTTCTGTAGGTTTCCCCATCATGATCTTGATGTACTTGCTCATAGAATCCTTCTCTCTCTTTGACTGAACTCCTGGAGCTCTGCCTATTGTTTGGCTGTGTATCTCCATGGCAACTCTTATAAAGGAAAACATTTAATTGAGGGAGCTCACTTACATTTCAGAGGTTCAGTCCATGATCATCATGATGGGAATCATGGAAGCATGCAGGCAAATGTGGTACTGGAGCTGAGAGTGCTACATCGTGTAGTCAACAGGGAGTTGACTGAAAGTCACATTAAGGGAAGCTGAGAAAAAGAGACCTTAAAGCCCACCCCAACAGTGACACATTTCCTCGGAAAAAAATAAAAGGCCACATTTCTTAGCCACTCCCTTTGGGGGCATTTTCTTTAAAACCACCACAGTTATGTATATAGACCTATGCATATAATATCCATATAATAATTTATTTTGACAGGTATATTTAAAAGATTTCATAAAAGTTGCCTTTTTAACAACTGCATTGTTAGGTATGTTGTTAAGCACTAAACATTTTAATGCATGAATATTGGCACATCTAAATTTGTGATTTACTTACTTTGTATTTATATTTGCAATGTAGGGGATTGAACTCAGACTTTATACATGCCAGGCAAACACTTTCCTGAGCAACAGTCCCAGCCCTGACTAGTCATTTACTTTAACTATAAAGCAAATATGTCATAAATTTAGTGTTCAACCAATAATATCAGATGTTTTTCAGCTGTTTATATCACATGTTAATCTCAGAATGCTGTTTAATTTTCATCATCTGATGAGTAGGTGAGGCTGAATATATTTCTGTGTATACATTTTGCTTTTTGATATCCTTCCTACTGTTTTATTTTGCTGCATTGGTTGAGTTATCTATTCATGCTAATATTACACTCTGTTGCTATGTTAAATAAATGTATGAAGTTCTTTGGTTTGGATTGAGCTTTGCAGTAGTTTCAGAGACCAGGCCAGGATGGAGTCATCCACGCTGGAGTTTCATATCACTAAGTGGAAACTGAGTGGTTAATCTGACCTTCCAAGAAATCAGGAGAGACAACATCTAACTCCTCTCTGCCTTGATGCTTACGGGAAAAGCAATACCACACTCTATATACCTCTATCCAGACAACCAGACTCTGCTGGGCTCATTGGAAAGCCTTTTATTTTTGAGAATGAAGTTCTGTGGATAAGAATTTTCTGAACTAATTTCTTGTGACTTTGTTTCCTGACACTGCCTTAGCTCAGGTCCCCGGAAGAAAAGAAAGAAATGACTAAGGGTGCACATCCAGGAAAAGCTCACGGAGAATAGGAATAGTCAGATGGGGCAGAGCCGGAAGCCCTACCATGCATGTAGCCTGGGCAGATTCTACCCAGCCTTAGCCCAGAAACTTAAACTGCACAGCAGGCTCCGCCTGGAGGAAGGAGTGGGACTCCCACCTCTGTGAGACCAAAATGAGCCACCTTAGAAATAAGACCAAAGTGCTTTCACCCTAAAACCAAGGCCTAAGATTTCTCCTTTTAGGTACAGGCCATGAGTTACTGAAATAGGCCACGAGTTACTAAAACCAGTCAGTCCAGATTCCAGAAACCAGGAAGTGTAAAAAGTACAGAGTCACAAGGTAGCCATGAGGTAATGACTGCCGGACTATGGAATGTCCTCTCCCTGGTTCCCCAGGTAACTGTTTGACCAAATAATGTTCCAACCCTGGTTTCCAGGGTCACTGACCACAGAAATGCCCCCACCTGAGGGCAGTCAATGAGAAATGGTGGTGGGCAACCACCCCCTTAGAAATAAGATTAAGCCATGATTTCTAGAAAGCCTCTAGAAGCGAGCCAATCAGAATTGTACCCACACTAGCACCCCTAAATGATGTAACCTTGTGGTTACAGAGAGGCAGAGAGATGGGCACTTCCTCCAGCCTCCACTGTGTTGGATCTGTTGGATGAAGTCCCTGCCTAGGCTTGTATATCCTGAATTAAACCTTGCTTTTGCATTCTGGCATGCTCATCTTCGGTGGTCTTTCTGGGAGTTGCGATCTGGGCACAACATTTAGGGGCTTGCCAGGATCCCCAGAGACCCCCGCTGGGACCCCTAAGAGCTCCGGAGGTCCATCTGCACTGATCGGTAAGAGCACTCTCTGTCTTGTTTGTGTCTCTGTCTTGTTTGTGTCTCTGTCTTGTTACTTTCCTTTTGTACCGGTTGACCAATTTGTACTTTTGCAGGTTCTCACTGGGACAGATGTGTCCAGACAGTGATCTTGGGAGGGAAAGAGGGACGCCTCCCTTCCCTAATTTGGGTAAGGGACCCCCTGGTCCCGAGCCATTTGAGGCCACCTCAGAGGTGACCATTTGGTTGAAGCAGCCTCCTCTGGGAAGTGATCAGGAGCCTCTCATGAGCATTAAGTGACCTGTTAGGAGTGTTTTGGAGTATCTCCCCCAACCCCAGGAGGGAGTGCTGACTTGTACTTTGTCCTGGGAAATTGTTGGTGTCTTTTTGTATCTTATTGTAGTTGTGGCTTTATTGTTTTCTCTCTTCATTGGTTTTTATTGTCAACTTTCTCACCCCTAGACTTAACCCTTGCTCACTGGTGCAGCGGCTGCACAGTTGCTACTTTGGGGACCCAGGATGCCACTGAGAGGGCTAGGCAGCCTGTGAGCATCACAGGGCCTAGATGCAGCAGCTTCAGGGGCCCGAGCTCGCTCAGAGAGCTGTGGAGTAGAGGCTTGGCTGCATGGGAACTAGGCATGGCTGTGTGCTAGGGTGGGCTGTGAGCATTGTGGGGCCCAGATATGGCTGGCAGGTTCTGGTTGGGCTCCCGTGTGGACATGGGGCAGAGCTGGCAGGAGCCAGCAGG
The DNA here is from genome assembly GCA_902168415.1 of Peromyscus melanophrys. NCBI lineage: Eukaryota > Metazoa > Chordata > Mammalia > Rodentia > Cricetidae > Peromyscus > Peromyscus melanophrys. The sequence continues at coordinate 5,717 of CABHPR010136082.1, read as the reverse complement.
AGCCTCAAGGAGCTCAGAGTGTGGGGGCTGTTGGAGAACTAACTGCCCCTCCAGGGTCACAGCTGAGGAGTGGCCTATAAGTTTGTGGGCCCAGCCAGGACATGGAGTCACTTTCAGTCTGCCGTTCTCATGTACTTGAAAATCTGAGGTTAACAGCAATCTTTTGTCCCCATGGTGCACACCTTCCAGTCCTCTTCTTCTTCTATGCTGTTGGGTGGGGCTCCCAAGACCTGCCCTGGGGCTAAAACCTGATCAGGGTCTGGCTCCAAGAATGGAATGTCACCAACAGTTTCTTGTCTGTGGTATAGTGCTGATGCAAATTTAGAGTTATTCTTATTATGGTATATGCATGTATTTCTGTTCTTTAAAAAATTGTAACTTTACAATACATTCTAGATTACTGAGGGAAATCACAAGAAAGACTTTGGTAAGAATTTCTGTTTTAAAAGAAAAGAAAAAGCAGAATTTTTCTGGAGTAAATGTTTGAGGGATCAAAGGAACGGACTGAGGGTACATGGAAGGTTGTAGAAAGTCAGAGGGGATGTGATGTAACTGTTTGTTATGGTTTCTTAAACCTGCAAATACTGAATTTAAAAGTTAATTCTGGTTGATTTTCATTTTAAAAATGGCTAATGATTCTGCAAACTGCTTATGTGTGTATGTGGACAGGTATGTGACTTAAAAATGTAAGCAAGCTTTAACTGTACGTATGTATGTGTGTAACTTGGATGAAACTGTGTGTATGTGTGCAAGTAATTATTGTTTAGAAAAACGTGCTTTAAACAGCAACCACATGGCTTCCTCCATCTTGGCTGGTGACCTCATGGACAGCCATGTGGCTGGCTGCCATCTTAAACTAAGGTTATAAAGATCTACTCAGGTTAACACCTAAGTGTTTATGTCTTTACCAAGTGTTCAACAGCAAGTTTCTAGAGAATTTAAATAGATGGCAGCATATGTTTAATAAATAACGTATTTGATAAATATTAAAGCTGCACATCAATGCTTTTATACACAGAAATATACCTTGCTCTGGCAGCTAAACTTTGTAACATAAAGGAATCATAGGAAACAGCTGAGGTTTGCAAATGTATGGCAGGACTAGAGTTCCAAAAAGAGTCTAGTTGCAGTGGTGGACCTTAGCAGTTTTGAAAAATGCTAGTGCCAGGTGATGATCACCGGAAGCACCAGCCATAATAAAATGGAGTAGGCAGGCTATGTATGTCCTGCCAAAGGTAGGGTCAAAGAAATCATCCAAGCCTCTAAGTAAAAGAACCAGAAATATTATAAATGAATCCTAGATATTGAACTTTGGGATTGTTTACACTTTGGAGCTTGGTTTTACTTTATACAGATTGTGGTAATGCCATGTTTTCTCCCCCTTAAAATAAAAGAAGATACTTTATTGTTGATATTACAGAAGACATTTGAGAGATCTTAATCTTTTAAGAACAGTTTTTATATTTAAAACCAATGACTTAAAAAATGTTTCTCCTTACCCAAGGTACATTGAGGCTTAAGAATGTTGTCTAGCCTCCTTGTATTTGCTAAGTTTGTTCTTAAAAGCATTGTTTTTAGGCTACTTATTGTAGACTATTAGAGAACATAAATAGTCAGTCAGGGTAAGTAAGTACTGATGTAATATTACAGGGATAAGTTTACTCATTTACTCAGTCCCTTGCATATGTTTTCAGGAGTGAGCTTGAAACAAGTAACTAGAAACAAAGTTTGTCTGTTCAAATATACCTGGACAGCCCTCATACTTCAGAGATCTACAGAATATGGCATTTAAATGTTGATCTAAAAGCTTATTATATCAGGCAGGCTTCCAGATCCTAGCAGTGACCCAAGATCTCCAAAGAAGATTATGTACGAGGCACCACAACATCTCTGCCTGGATTATGGCAACACTGACCAAAGCGCAAGATGCCCCAATGCCCGGCTTACCTGAGAGCTGCAGGAGGAGGTGGCGCATTTGCGGGAGCTGCTGATGGCTCAGGGACTCTCAGCCTCTGCTCTAGGAGGTCTGAAGTTAAAAGAGGGCAGTCCTGGAGGTGCTCTGTCAGCTGCATCATCTCCTCCCACCCCAGCTTCACCCTCATCTCCTCCTCCACACAATGGGGAGCTGGAGCCCTCCTTCTCCCCCAGTGCTGAACCCCAGATTGGGCCTGAATAGGCCATGGAGAGGCTGCAGGAGACGGATAAGATTATTGCCAAGCTGAATGAGACTTGGGAGGAGAAGCTATGTAAGACAGAAGTCCTGAGAATGGAGAGAAGAGCATTGCTGGCTGACATGGGCATGGCTGTCTGAGAGGATGGTGGTACTGTGGGTGTCTTCTCTCCAAAAAAAAGAGACTCCCCGCCTGGTAAATCTGAATGAGGACCCCTTGATATCTGAGTGTCTTCTCTACCACATCTATGATGGTGTCACCAGGGTTGGCCAGGTAGATGTGGACATCAAGATGACTGGACAATTCATCCGGGAGCAACACTGTCTCTTCCAAAGCATCCCCCAGCCTGATGGATAAGTGATAGTCACATTGGAGCCTTGTGAAGGAGCTGAGACCTATGTCAATGGAAAGTTTGTGATGGAGCTGCTGGTGCTGAAGTCAGGAAACAGGATCGTAATGGGCCTGATGGTGGAAGAAGATTGATGCTGTTCTGACTGGTGCCTCCAATGCTATGGAGACCTAGGTAGGGATTGATTCCTGTAATTTATACCCGTACTAGCACCCCTAAATGATATAACTTTGTAGTTTTTGCCTTTAAAAACTGAGCTTGCAGAGAGGTGGGCCCTTCCTCCAGCCTCCACTGTGTTAGATCTGTTTGACGAAGTCCCTGCCTAGGTTTGTATATCCTGAGTTAAACCTTGCCTTTGCATTCCGGCATGCTCATCTTCGGTGGTCTTTCTGGGGGTCACAATCTGGGCACAACAACAGCAGCAGAAGGCCTTTGCTTCAGGTTACACTGTGTGCTGGCTGTAGACGAAATTCTAAATGGTCTTATTAAATAAGAAACACGGAGTCAAATACAGAGTTAAAAGCCCAAGAGATCAGAGCACTAGCGAATAGCCTTTAGCTTACCACTCACTGCAGTCCTTCCCCTGAGAGAGAGACCTTTTTCCTCTGTGACTGTCTTTTTAATTGCCTTTCTGTTCTCCCTTTTTATTGGCTCTAGACCCAACCACATGATTTCCTCATCACGGCCTGTCTATACAGACCTCCAAGTCTCTATTATTGGTACTAGGATTAAAGGCATGTGTCAGCATGCTTGGCTGTGTCCTTGAACACAGACTCTGCCTGCCATGTGATCAGATTAAGGGCATGGGCTACCACCGCCTGACTGCAGTCTCTAGCTTGCTAATGACCTCTGATCTCCAGGCAAACTTTATTAAATAAAATCACATTTCAGCACAATTAAAATATCACCACAGCTGGCACTTCCAGATACCACAAAGGGCAATCGTACAGGTTAACTTGGAGAAATCATTAGTTAGCTTCAGCAAATCGCACAGCCGGTAAAAGGAATTTCTGAAAAGCCAAGAGGCTCATCGTCAAGGCCTCCACAATCATTAGAGTTAGCGGAGTCATCACATGGTTTTCTTCTCAAAATAAATTGATTATTCTCAGATTTTTACTTATCCATATATGTTTCAGGCTCAGCACATCACTTTCCATAAAAACACCATAGCTGTTTGACCACTTTTATTCAGTAATGGATTACAATTTTATGTTTATATGTTTCATGCTTATTTTGTTAGATTTAGTCTCAGGTCCCTCCAAATGCATACTCTTGAATGATATTTCCATTTGCATACAATTTCTAATTGGTAGTTTCTGATTCTAGCAATGTTACTTTAAAATACTCAGAATCTTCCAATTTTTTCTCGACTTTTATAAGGCTTTGGGTATACTTCACATATATTTTTCTAGTCATCTGGAAAACTATTTCTTTTGCAAAACTTTCCAGGATATAGGAGTTTCAGAAAAATGGGAAAGGATGAGTGGGCAACTTTGCTTTCTTATTTTCAAGATACTGCTTCCCAAAGTTTCTTCTTAAACTTGGTTATCAGGTAAGACTACCATAGTGAATGCTGCTTTGCAATGCATGTTTTGTTGTCCTAGTGGTTGTGCTTATTGTGCTACTTCTTTTTAAAAAGGGGATGTTGAGATTTTTGTTTTCTGTACTTTTTGAGATGTCTCAATGTCTTTTGCTATAATTATTCAGTAAATTATATTATTGCCTTTTCTAATAATAATTTATTATTGTATTCCAGAAATCAAACTTATTCAATCACAGAATTGTCATTTATTTGTTTACTGGCTTATTGTTGAATTTGGTTTGCTAATAACTCAACTCATTCAGTAAGTTTGGAATCATGTTTATAAGCACTTTCAAAAAGAGCAAGAAGAGCTGTATGAGAAGGTATGCATGGAGGAAAGGGAAGGGGAAAATAACGTAATTATAAACCCAAAAATAAAAGAAATTATTTATATAATTATATCTATTGAGACAGTTTCTCTATTGATCCCTGGCTGTTCTGGAATTCACTATGTAGACCAGGTTGGCCTTGAGCTCACAGAGATCTTTCTACTCTGAGTTTTGATTTTTGAAATCTTACCGAACACATAGAAAAGAGTAAACTTCTTGCTTTTTCTATTTTTAAACATTAAAAGTATAAAGTAAAATGTGTTTGTTTCATCTTGTAAATGTTTCCTCTGCGCTTGAGAAGACCAACTCTTTCCTCTGCCTTTTGTTGTTGTTGTTTGTTTTGGGGGCATTAGAGAGAGGAAGAGAACACATGAAGTTGGGTGAATAGGGAGGTGGGAAGGAGCTGGGAAAAGTTGGGAGAGGAAGGCATATAATCCAAATATATCACATGAAAAATATTTAAGATACTCAATGAAAAAAAAAGAGGCAATTGAAAGAGAGCGAGGAGAGGTTTATGGGAAGGTTAGGAGAGAGTAATGGGAAAGGGGAAATGATGGAGCTTATATTACTATATTATAAACTCAAAAAATAAAAGAAATGTATAACATCTGTAGATATCTAGATATATAGAGAAGTTGATATAGATAAGTCAGTTCTTTGAGACAAGGTCTCTCTACACAGTCCTGGGTGTCCTGGAACTCACTATGTAGACCAGGCTGACCTTGGGTTCATAGATACCCACCCGGTTGAGATTCCCGAGTTCAGGGATTAAAGGCATACATCACCATATCCAGCACCCTTTTTAACAAGAAGAACATTTTCTTTCCATTCAAATTTTCTGAATTCTTGAATTTTCTCTGCTCTGATTAATCCTTTGTATTTTTAAGTTATTATAGTGATTTCTCCAACCATAGTTGTCAATTTCTAATATAACTTTTAAATTTCTGTCACTGTTTTGTGTATCTGTAATTATAGTGTAATTACATGGTAAACAGTATACTGTTCAGATTAATAAATGAACCTGGTAAGTTGTTTACTATTAAAACTGATAAATAACAACAACTTTGCTCCCAAGAATAGTGGCTTTTATTCTGACTAGTTTTACAGTACAGGACACAAACAAGAGTCATCAGAGAGAAGGGAAACTCAGTTGAGAAAATGCTTCCATAAGATCAGGCTATAGGCAGGACTGAAGGGCATTTTCTTAATTAGTGATTGATTAATTGATGGGGGAGTGAAGTGCGATCCTAATTAGTCTTAACAATAAAAACTCAGAGTTAGATATC
>CABHPR010136081.1:2495-28333 GCA_902168415.1 Peromyscus melanophrys | reverse complement strand
AAATTAGAACAGACACACTGGGCAGAGGATCGTGAGGCCAAACCCTTGTCTTCTGATCTGAAGAGGACACTGAACCAAACACAAACACATTCCTTCCCCGTGTTAATTCCTCAGCAAACAGCAAAGAATTCGCCACCACACTGTCAAGTATGCTGGTCTGTTTAAATGGGGCAGAATGACACCAGGAGAAAACAGAGGGACAAACTGTCACTTAAAAGAATCTCTAGAAACCACTGAAGAAATGAGACCAAACAAGTGTGCGGGCAATCGTAGGGAAAAAAAATGGCAGACAGTTTCTATTCAGTGATTAGAACTTACCAATTGAAAACCACTCACATAGAAGTTGCAAGAAATCAGGGTCCTTGCCTAACAAAGCAGAATAGATTCCTATTGAAGGAACCAGTGACATGGGAAAGATGAAGCCTCCAGGAAGTGCCCCACCTCCCACGTGCACAAACACTGTCTATCTTAAGACCTAATTCTTTGAAGACTAAAAAGAACACAGACTTTGGAGAATTCCAGTAAACTCCCAGTTTGAGACACCAAAGAAAACGGAAAATCTCTAGTTGCGGTTTCAGCTCTGTGTATCACCCTTGGCTTTTATCCTACACAGTGGCAATAATTGTACTTTCAGCTATTTCTTAAAAGCTCTATATTAGTTAAATTAACATGAATCCACTTTTATGGATTTGAAGACAGCAAAAACCACTGCTTTCTTATTTCTGGAAAGAAACTGAGGCCACATGGAGTTACTGGGCTGCTCAGAGTCCTGCAGCTTCTCGGTAGAGGAGCTGGAAAGAGAGTCCCACAACAGAGGAAAGAATTGTGATTGCCTGTATGAAAAAAGACAGCCTCTGTTCTTCCTTCACCTCATGTTTTAGAAAACAAAATTAGGCATAATGAGATCATTTTGATCATGATCTAGCTGTCTGAGAATAGTTTAACTTACTGAAGAGCAAGGGTCACCAGAATATCACTGCAAGCCACGTGATTGATGTCTGTAAGACCGCTCTCCCCATCGGCTCGCACACAGCATTGATTTAGCTGCACTAGGACAGGTTTTTCAGTAAATAACTACTAAGAGCTGTTCTGCTTCTAGGCTGGGAAGTCTCATCTCTGTTGTTCTTAGGTCCTGCAGTCCCTTGCTGCTCAGCTGCCCCCTTTCACCTTTCAGAATCTTTTAATGCTTTTATTTTTTTCACAAACATAAAATGTCCCATGTTTTCATTTGTATTTAGCAGGGGGACTAGGGAAAAGTACGTCTACCTCATCTTCCTCTAAGTGCACATTGTCCTTGGATGAGATCGTAAGATTATTACAATCCAGCTGCTTCCTTGGAATCTCATGAGATGGAGAAATAAATTTTAAGATTTAGGCTTTAAAAAAAATCTTAAAAGCATTTTGTATTTCTAAGTAACATGATCTCATGACTTCTGCCTAACTCCCAGCTATTAGTCATTTTTAATTCCTGTAGTCAAACCTAGTCTAACTGGCAAGGAGAAACTTGTGTTTGTGTATTTATTTCCCCGTCTGCATGGAATTGGCTGGTTGACTCTTTCAGGGGCTGCTTACTTTGTAGCCAGGAAGGATGCCAGCTTCCCAGAGCATCGCAACTCTTGGTTTTGTGTCTTCAGTGACAGTTCTGAAGTGGGTAGCTGAGTGAGCACTTTGGGTTGGATAGCCTAGCCGTAGGCATTCTGACCTCTCTCTCTCTCTCTCTCTCTCTCTCTCTCTCTCTCTCTCTCTCTCTCTCTCTCGTCTGTCAATTGTATATAGTTTATGAAAAATAAAGACTCTGGCTGCCTCCTTCCTCCATTGCTAAGACCACGAGGGCAACACCTTCGTTGGTTCCACATAAAAGATGCTTCTTTTTTCATGGGTATCATTATCCTAATCTACCAGGAGCAATTTAGAACTATTAACTTATAGCTGAAGCCTGGGTTTAAATAAATGAAGGCTTCTAAAAGAAAAATGATGTGCTTAAACAGATGGAGACCTTGAACACCTCCTTGAACTATGTGAGAGCATGCTCAGGAAATGATAAGGCCGACCAGTGGACCAATGAAATACTTCATTGTTTGTATGTCAGAAAACATTCTTCTAGAAAGTTCATACTGAGAAAAGTGGCAGTGATTTTAGTCTATGAAGCAAACTCTTCCAGGTAGCTAGTAGAAACCTGGTTCTAAGGTTAGTCTGGCTTAGTGCTTCTGGTGTAGATGTGCCTAGCTGGACTGATCTAGAGTTAAGATAGCTGGACATCCTTTGTACTAAGAAAATGAAAACTGTTTTCTGTTTTATTTAAAGTGTTCTTATACTCTGGCATTCTGAGCTGGGGCTGGTCAAATACTCCAGAATCCTTCAAGCCTGCCCTCCTTTGCTTTTCCTTTTCTGTCTTTTCATGTGTATGAGTGTGTAGTGTCTATGCATGCATGTATTCATGTTTACATGTGTGTAGACACATGTGTCTGTGAGGGTATGTGTGCACGTGTGTGTGTGTGTGTGTGTGTGTGTGTGTGTGTGTGTGTGCGTGTGTGCGCGCGCGCGCGCCCAATGTCAATGGTGGGAATCTTTTCCCATTACTTCTCTATCATATTCTTTGAGGAAGGGTCTGTTAACCAAACCTGGAGCTAGTCTCACTAGCCAGCTTGCTTTGGGGGTCCCTTGTCTCAGCCCTCTGAGGCTGGAATTATAGGTGGGCTGCCAAACCACTGGATATTTATGTAGATTTTGAGGATCCAAACACTAACCCTCTTAGAGGCTTGGGCAGCAAGTACTTTCAGAGTTGAGCTATCTCCCAGCCCCAAGCCAAGGCTTAGGACTCCATAACCAAACACGAAAGATGTATTCTGATTGGTGAGCTCTATTCAGTACAGCAGAGCCCGAAGCTGCGTCTCACTGATGGGTGTGTAGCTCAACACCATAAGCCTATCAGCTGGTAGACCTGGGAAACGTCTTAATTTCACCAAGCTTCAATCTCCTCATCTGAAAACACAATTGTAAGACTAGATTGCGCCACATAAGCTTGTTGAGAGGGCCACCTGTGCTAAACCGTCCAAGGCATTTCTCTTGGTATGTAGCAAGGGCCCAGCAAATCATCCCTGTCATTATTCCCATGTCTTCATTTCTGTCAGAAACCAAGCTAAGAAACAGCATTTTGTTCAAAATCTCCTGTTTTCAGGCTGCTGTTTTTTTTTTTTTTTTTTTTTTTTTTTTAATCCAGGCCCATTGACTATGTTTATTTTGTTAGAAAAACCAAACCCTTTCTGGGTTTCATGTTTATGTCCAGGGTTGAAGACATTCTCTAAGACACCTTCACTCATGAAATATTTATTTTGGGGACCCCTAAGCTAGAGAATCACCCATATTTTCTCCCTACTTTTGTTTGTCATGTTAATCTGGTTCTATGCCAGTAACTTCTTGGGGGCAAACTCAAGTTAGTATCCATTCCAGATCAATGCAGCAAAGGCTTCATTACGTGTTTTCAGGTGGCCACGGGAACCTTGGCAGTTTCAGAGACCAGAGCTAAAGCGATCTTATAAAGCTCCCGTTACATCAACACCGCATTGTGCCGGTCTCATGACGACTTTTACAAAATTACCTCTAAAATGCTAAGCATTTTCCCACTCAGAACCTCACACTAACTCTAACTTACAGCAAAGATCACACTGTACCTGCTCTCAGCCTTGTAAGTCTTACAAAAGCCCTTGGCCAAAAGCAATAAAATTTGACCTGACCTAATCCTGGAGTCGCAATGGGTAATGTGTGTATTTTTCATTCAATAATTTAATGTGGAAATTAACTGCATGTGTCATATATTCCCCATCTTAAAGGGAGAGGCTTTACGGTTCTAGTGTTTCACAAAAATTGAATGCGTAAACACTCTTGTCATTTAAGACGCTCCACTTCGCTGATAGCTTAAATAAGCACTACAAAAGACTCCTTTGGAGAAATTTATTATTTCATTTAGTATGGGAGCCTGCCCCGTGAAATTTGCCCCCTATGCTCAAAGAAACGATAGAAACACATTTTTTTCCCTTTCTCTCCAAAGATGTGAACTAACTTGCCCATGCTGATCTTTGGTATTGTTCTCTGCTGTTTGTCAAAACAGGAGAGACTGCAGAACTGCAGAAATCTCCCTTCTCTCTCCTTCTGGGCACGGGCTGAGGAGCCTTGCCTCCTGGGCTGCCCTAGATCATCCCTACGGATTGTTCCTTTATGGCCGACTCTTTCTGCCATGGCCATTCCTTTCCTTTCTAGCCTCACTGTGTTTCTTCTAGCTCCGATGAACTTTATTTTTATTTAGATTTTTTAAAAATTAAATGGACTGTTTTGAATGTGCTTTAACAGCCAATAGTGAAAACTAGACCGGCTTCCTCAGTTTCCTGTCTATCACTGTCCCAGTTCTCACACTTGCCCAAGCACCCTGAACACTCACTGTTGGCACCATTCGATGTATTTTTTCAGGGTGAGAATAGTCAAACACGAATATAGATTCCTTCCTCCTCAATTTTATACAAATGGACACATATAGAAACCTCAACTTTTTTTTTTTTGAGATATGGTGTCATCTAGCTCAGATTGGCCTTAGATTCAACACCTATTCAAAGATAAACCTGGACTCTTGACCCTCTTGCCTTCACGGCCCAAGCACTGAGATTTATAGGCACAGCCACCTACCATGTCCAGCCCTCTAAATCTTTTCTGTTTTGTTTTAAACAGTGTTTCTTGGGGGTCTCTTAGTGAGCATGGCATTATAATGACAAATACCTGAGCTGAAAGACTTAACAGGACAGAGAATTGGTTTGGACTTAGGATTCCAGAATTTCAGTCCATGCTTTTTTAACCTGGTTGCTTTGGGGTCATGGTGGCACATAGTGGGAAGCATATGGTGGACTGGGATGGCCATCTTATGGTGGCTGGGAAAGGAAAGGAAGAGAGGCAGCCAGGGCCCCAATATTTTTCCGAGGGCACATCCCCTAAACTTCAGTTCATTTTAGTAAGCCCACCTCCTAATGATCCTACCATTTCAGTAGTACCATAGATGGAGACCAAACCTTTAGCCCCTGAGCCTTTGGGGTCATTCAAGATCTGAACAAGAAGATGAGCTCTCCATACTGGTACATAATGCAATTCCACATCTTCTTTTTAAATAGCTGCTTTGTCTGGATATAAATGACCAGTACTAAGTGGAAATGTACTCTGCATTTTATTCATAAACTACACACGATAATTTTTATTTCTGCAAACCAGTCTCATGGATCTGTCATTTTATACATTGCTAAGTGTGTTTATAAAATAAATCAAATTAGAATTATTATGTCAAAATTACTTTGCATTTTATAATTGTATACATATTGCCAAAGTACTACTCACAAAGTCATAAAAAATGCCCTTCTGCCAGAATTATGTGAAATTGACTGCCTTCTAGATCCTAATTTATGGAATACATATTAAACATTTGAAGTGTGTGTGCACTTGTTCATTTATGTGCATGTATGTTTGTGTACACATGGAGGTCAGAGACCAACTTCAAGTGTCACTGCCCAGACGCTGTCCATCTTGTGTTTTGAGAGAAGGTCTCTGGCTGGCCTGGGACCTGTTAATAGGGTTAGGCTGGCTGACAAGCAAGCCCCAGGAGCTCACCCACCTGTCACCTGCCCCACATGGGGCTTTACAAACTCTCTATACAACACCTGAGTTTTATTAGATAGGTTCTGGGTGTTGAACCCAGGTCTTCACGCCTTCATGGCAAGCAGTTTCCTGATTGGATTATTTTCCCAGCCCAGACTTTTAAATTCTTTGATATCTTGAGTGGTGAGGAGTGATATCTTAGATGAGCTTAAAATTGCATGTCTTCTTAGAAAAAGAAGTGTATGTGTGTGTGTGTGTGTGTGTGTATGTCTAGTTGTTCTTGTCTCTTTTTTGTTTATATTTTGAGATAAAGTCTCCCAGTTTTTTCCAAGCTGGCCCTGAACTATTAGATTCGAGTGATACTTCTGTCTCAGCTTCCGGAGTATCTGGAACTATCCGTGTACTCTATTGTGCCCAGTTTTAACAGCTTTTTATATCCTCTCTTCTCTGTGATTGAGCTACCCATTCATTATTATTTTTTCTTTTTTTCGAGACAGGGTTTCTCTGTGTTGCTTTGGAGCCTGTCCTGGAACTCACTCTGTAGCCCAGGCTGGCCTCGAACTCACAGAGATCTGCCTGCCTCTGCCTACCGAGTGCTGGGATTAAAGGCGTGCACCACCACTGCCCGGCATCCCCCCATTCATTATTTTTAAAATATAGATTTTAGGAGGTGTATATATCCTGAAATCTATATTTTATATACATATATGTATTATATATATATACATACATGTACATAGAAAAATGAGCCTATGTCTATTGCATAAAATTAAAAACATTTTCTTATAGTTGTTTTCGCTGAAGTTTTTTTCAAGTTGTACTTACTTTATATTTTGAGTTATTGTTTAAAAATGTTTTTGCCAGCTATCTTTTTGTCAGCATTTGGCAGAGGATTAATATTCAGAATATAAAAAGAACTAACAAAAAAGAGAGTCAAACAAAACAAATGACCCATTTAAAATATAGGCTATGGATCTGAACAGAACATTCTCCAAAGAAGAAATAAAAGGGCCTAAGACATATCTAAAAAAAAAAAGTTGCTCATCCTTGGCAATTAGGGGAAGGAAAATCAAAACACCTTGAAGATTTCATATTCCCCCAGTCAGTGTAGCTAAGATCCACAAGAAGACTGACTGCAAATTCTCAGGAGGATGTGGGGAAAAGAGAGCCCTCTTTCACTGTTGGTGGGATTTCAAACTGGCACAGACACTCTGGGAATCAGTGTGGAGAACTCTCAAAAAGCTAAAAATAGACGCAGCATATGACCCAGCTATACCACTGCTTGGCATCTGCCCAAAGGACTCGACATCCTACTCCACAGATACTTACTCTGCTGTGTTCATCACTGTTCTGTTCACAGTAGCTCAGAAATGGAAATCACCCCCTCTAGTTATAAAGAATTTCTCTAATATTTTCTTCTAGAACTTGTATGATTTTTTTATATTTAAATATCTGGTCCCCTTTTAATTTACCATGCAACAAGCTTGAAGGCATGGATCTAATTTCGTTTCGCCTTTTGATGGTGCTCCACTAGTTTTCTTAGCTGCACATTTTCTCTCCTCATAACTGATACCACTTTTATCTTCTTCTAACATCCTGTATCTGGAACTACTCAGTGATTTTTTCCCCCCTTGTAATACACCAGTCTGTTCTATACCAGTGCTGCTTTGCTTAATTGTTTTGACTTTATAATGTGTCAGTGTATGTTGGATTAGCAGCAATGATGGCATCATCTTAAACTTACATGGTACGCTGTACTGTACAAAGCATGCTGCATACATTATCTCATGTGTTTTGAGCTTTATAATATAGGGCAGCTGAAACAGGTACCATTGTCCTTACTTTATAGATGAAGAACCCGGGGCTCTGACAGGGAGAAGTGCTAACTAAGCAAGTCTGCAAGGCCAGAAGATGGCAGAATGATGGCTTGCTTGTGTTCTGGTTTGTGACAGTTGTGGTTGTATTTATCAGACTATCTTGCTGTGACAGTTGTGGTTGTATTTATCAGACTATCTTGTTGTGACAGTTGTGGTTGTATTTATCAGACTATCTTGTTTTCTCTCTTTATCAGGGAGCTCATTGCTATAGCACAGAGATGGACTGAATGCTAGAGTTCTAAGTCCTTGCAAGACCATTGGCTTTAGTTTGAGAAAGGCTTGAGAAATCATGGAATGAGAGGGCAGGAGACCCAAGAGATCCCAGTCTACTCTTTCCACCTTCCAGAGAAGGGCACCAAAATGAAGAGAACTTGTGACTTGTGTCACCAAGATCATATAGCTACTAAGATGTCAGGGCTGAGTCCAAATTCAGAGACAGGTCTTACCATTGGGTTTGGTAAAGAAGAGGGAGAAAATGTTGGATGTTTTTATGGAACTGAATCATTTCTATGTTAATTAACACCTCCAGAGACAGAAAAAAAGTTAAGTGCATTCATTCATTCATTCATTCATTCATTCATTCATTCATTCATTCATCCATCCATCCATCCATCCATTCAACAAACAGCCACGTGGCAGGTACTATGCTACATATTGGATTTGCTGTTTTTCAAAGATGTATTTTATTTTAAATTATGTGCATATGTATGGGTCTATTCACATGAGTGTGGGTGCCATCAGAAGACAGAAGAAGGCATTGGATCCCCTGGAACTGGAGTTACAGGTGGTTGTGAACTGCTCTACATGGGTGCTGGGAACCGAACTCTGGTCCTCTGCAGGAGCAGCAAGCACTCTTAACTCCTGAGCCATCTCTCCAGTCCCCATTCACTAAGTTTGTAATAATGAACTACAGAGGCACAGTCCTGATCTTTACTGAATCTAGATTTAGAGAGAAAAACTGTGAAAGCAATCAACATGTGGATAAAGGCAAAATTCCAGTTCGAGAGGGACAGTGAGAGAAACTTGCAGGGTACCTGAGAAAATCCAACTGGAAGATCTCATTTTGACTATGGAGACTGGATCAGCCTGAAGAGCTGTCACATCCCCACATCCGGGTAACTGCATCCTCCAGACATCCCAGGCATCTAGTTGGCTCAGCTAGGACCCGATTATCCCCCCCCCCCCCCCCGCCCAGTTCCTGGTTTTCTCTCTCTTCTCTTCAATTAACTGCTCCTGGGTGTCACCAGTCCCATGTGCCACCATGTCTTTTGTTCACTCACAAACCCCCGCTCAACTCCCTCTGAGTTTTTTTTTCCTTAAAATTTATTCAGAATTCAAGCTGAGTGCGGTTTCTGTTTTCTCCCTGGACTCTGGCTGATCTAAGGAGCCTACGTTATTTTTATAATTGGAAAATTTTCATTAAAATAACACAAAAGACCACCCCTGCCTCCCACCTCCCAAGAGGAAGCACTCTTCAGGGTGTGGAGAGGCCCCTCAGCTCCTAGACTTGAGGGCCATTATTTTTGTTTCAATTTTGAGCCCTCATATGAAATTAGGCTTCAGGCTAGAACACCTATTTCTTAGAAAAACACACTTTCTCCTGGAGAGAAATTCTAGAAAGCAGTCGCGGGCTATTGACAAACTATAATGCTGCAAAGGGATCTGGCCAAAAAAGGACTCAAGAGAAAAGTGTCTGTCGGGAGAAGGAGGCCTAGACAGTGGCTCTGGGTCTGTACTGCCAGCTGGGTGTCCAGGTGGGCAGTCATGGACAGAGCCAGGTTTCAGCTGGTGTCTGCCTGGAGTGGAGACCTGTGGCAGTGGTCACTGGAAAGTCACCAGCACCCCACTCCCAGGTGTCTGGGCTCAGCAACTGCCAGGCTCCTGGGGGTAAGGACTGGAGTCTGCTCAGACTAGGGGTGAAGATTGTAAGAGGAGGTGATGGACTAGTTGGGGGTAGGGAGGCTTGGCACATCACCATGCCCAGTTAAGTCCCCATTGGCAGAAGGACTTTGCCCCTCAAGGAAGTGTGGGGAGGACTCTCATGGTTGCATGGCAGTGAAGAGCTGTCTGGCGGGCCTCCCTCTGTGCCAAGAGGCTTCTTGGCTCTGCATTTGCAGAGTGGTGTGGGAGGAGAGGAGGGAGGGAGTCTAAGCTGCTTTGCCTGGTGGTGGGGTGGCCACTTTTGCAGAGACTTCATTGGAAACAGGGGTCTTGGGGGAGTTGCAGACGAGGGCTGAGGGTCTGAGAAGAGTTCTGGGGACATACAGGAAAAAGGGAGGGGACAGTTTCGACAAAGCCAGTTTGAAATTGCAGTTTAACACTGGACCAGTCATAAACTTCATTTTTTTAAAATTCTGCCAGATGAATTCTTCTATTGGTAAGCTGTTTCTCCATAAACTAGAAGTTCCATAAATAAGTAGAATGTGTTCCACACCCCACACCTCGAGCACCTGGAAGGACAAGTGCTTTTTATCACCTGGTGAAGGAAGGCATGGTCAATGTTGTATGTGTTGTAAGTCACTGCTAGACGGAAGCCTCCTAGGGCAGGAACTACATTGGTTTTGTTCATTGCTGTGTCCAAGGTGACCAGGAAAGGGTCTGGCATGTAATAGGTGACTGATGCATGAATGACTGAATGGCCATAGGCTTCCTTATGGAGGAAACTAGTGAGAAGCGTCTCCATTGTGCCCACAGTACCTAGCTGAAGGCCGTCTAATAATTAATAACATAATAATGGTCATCTTACATTTTCCTTTTGCCTTTACAGAGCTTCTGATTTCCCAGTTCTTTCTTATGTAGAACTTAGAGCAGTTCAGTAGCCAGGCTGTAGGCAATAGATCAATTCAGTAGCCAGACCAGAGGCAATGAAGATACAAAGGTTTGTAAGATACCATTTCTGTGTGAATGTGTATGAGTGAGTTTGTGTGTGTGTATTCACGTGTGAGTGAAAGTGCACGCTTGCTCCTGTGCCATACAGAGAGCAGAGGGAAACCGCAGATATGACTCCTCGCCTTCTACCTTGTTTGAAAGAGGTCTCGTGTTCACTGCTGTGTTCTCCAGGTTGGCTGATTGTAGATGTACAGGGATTTTTTTTCTGTCTGTCTCCCATCTTGCTGTAGGAGTGCTAGGATTACAGACTGATGCTTCCTTGTATGCCTTTCTGTGGGCTCTGGGGCTCTGAACTCAAGTCTTCACACTTGCATGCCAAGTTCTTTACCCACTGAGTATCTCCTCAGCCTAAGACACCGTTTTCTTTTGCACGCAGGTCTCCCACATTGTCAGGCATGCAGATGCAGTGCCGCCTGGTGTGACCAGTGGAAACAGACACAGAGCAAAGGAAGGCTTTCTGAAGAGATGGCTCTTCAGGCTAAGTTTTGAAGGATGGCTATCGGTCTGCTGGGCAGTGAAAAAGGCTTGGGCTCACTGAGAGCCAGTCTGGGTCAAAGCTGCACTTTCCCAGGGACCCTTTCCTGCAGTGGAGTCAGGAAAGATCTTCAGTGAGTTCCTCAGAGGGTGCTGTGAGAAAGATCAGTGACTCTGTCCTATTGGTTTCCTTAACTCTGAGGGCCCCCACCTAGGAGCCTACACTCTCTAGAAAGGGCAGTCCATGATGAGGGCCAATCCCAGACTCATGAAAGATACAGAAGTATGTGCAACCTCGAACAACATGATCAAAGGGAAGGAGAGGGAGGGCTGGGATAGCAATCTTCAGACATCTGAAGACCTGCTATCTAGGAGCTTGGAAGGAAAAAAGTTATAAGGAAGTCTGTACATAGAAAAGGACCTGGCACATTTCTGGGCATATACCAGTCAATCAGAAAACATAAAATATGCTTCCTTTGACGTCTGACACGAAGTCTGGATCCACACCCTGCCCCAGGAGAATTGAGAGACTGTCTTAAGATGGAGAAAGCCGGACAGACCCCGAGTCAACTTCATGGCCAGACTGTAAATCATCTTAACAGTTGTTTATTTACTTTGCTTGGTTATTAAGTTTTTCCACCCTGTATTGAATGCTTGGAGGTGACTAGGAATCTTATGATGTGTTCTCTGTGTCCACAATGCGTTGATTTTACCCTTGACTCGGCCAGCCTGATTTTAAAATGAATCACATAAGCTATGCGGGTAAGAAGGCCCCCTCCCCTCTTCCACAAGGAGGGGAAGGCTGCCCTCCAGAGAAGTGCGTCCCTGTATGCAGAGCCATGTCAGCTCTGCTGGGCAGACCCTCTAAAGAACATGAGGAGGTAGGGAAGCAGATAAAGTTCTGCCCTGGTGGTGGTTGTTCTCTAGGAACCAGAAACTTCCCAAGGTCTGGGGATGGCAGGGGGAACTCAGGAACTGGCTTGTCCCTTCATCCAGTATCATTTCCTAACCCAGGATTTCATAGTGGTAAGAGCCTGGGCCTGTGAACAGTACTTCCCTAGGACCAGACCAATTCTCTCTGTCACTGTATGAGTCACCTTTCTCCTGACTGTGTCAAGGTTCCTGAAAAGAGCCACCTATGGAAGGAAGGGTTTATTTTGTCTGGTGGGAAGGCGTGGCGACACCAGCAGGAGGCAGATGGTCACATTGCATCCACAGTCAGGAAGCAGAGAGAGACAAATGCTGGCGTCCACCTACTTCTTTGTATCCATCCAAGGACCCCTGCCCATGAGATGAAGACATGAGATGATGCCACTCATTCAGAGTGAGTCTTCCCACCTCAGGCAAACCTCTCTGGAAGCTCCCTCACAGACACCCCAGAAGTTAGTTTCCTAGGTGATTCTAAATTCCATGAAGTTGACGGTTGAGACCATCCCAGCCACCTCTGTACCATGTGACCATGAACACATTTCTTAATCTTTCTGCACTTCACTTTTCTCAACCATAATTGAGAGATAATGTCACCTGCAGGTTTGATGTCCGAGTTAAAAGGGTCAATGCATAGAAGATCCTCTCCAGGTCATTGGTCTGTGTTACTATTTCTTCATGAAATGTAAGCATTTTAGATACAGAATATTTTAAAAATTTATGGCTATGTGCACTACCTAGAGTTCAGCCCATCACATAATAGCTAGCACCTCATTTTTTAATGAAATAAATGAATTAAGGATGACTGTGCATCTTTTGGGCCCCATGACAAATGTAATGAGCACAAAGTCTGCTCACATGAGGCTTATAGTCAGGTGGGAGGGATAATATGACCACATGTTCTCACCTTCTCTGCCCATCAAAATCATCTAACTGCTCTCAAAAGAGATACCCTGCAGAAACTCTGACTTGGTGGGTTTGGGAGACATTTTGGCATGGCATGGATCTCAGGGTGTGTGTGTTCTAATGTGTCCCTTAGTTTAGGAAATTCCTGTCCTAAATATTCTCTGGATTTCATGAAACATTTTCCCCATAAAATGTTCAGCAATGCCCAAATCAAATTTTGGGAAATGCTTTTATTAGCTACATTAGATATGAAAGACTCTCAGAAAGTCTATAATAATGGAATATGTTTAACATAAAAATAGCGAACAAAAGTAAATAGATGTTTGCAAGCTGTAAACATTACTCTGAAGGAGAGGTGAAGGGCATGAATGATAGAATTATTCATAAATCTGTGAACTTATCATAATCTATGAATTATGTTTATAATTTGAATGTTACAAGCTATAGCGCCTCATTTAAATAGAGGCATTATATAGAAAATGCGTCTCTGCTGAAATGCATTTTGAGAGCAACTTGAATAATTAGGTGGCAGGTGAGCAGGTGGGATGGGATGGTGCTTCAGCACAGGGAGAATCTTGTGCAAAGGTCCTGTGGCAGGAGGAGCCAACTAAAGAACAGAAAGAGCCGCTTGAATGCAACAGGTAAGGCTAAAAACCAAACCAAAACAAAGTAACTCCCTCCTCCTAAAACGGAAAAGACATGATTTCTGCCTTCTAGGGACTCGTACCTTAAGGGAAAGCTCATATATTCCAGAATTTTCCTATTACATTATAAGCTGATGATTTTCCAACTATACCGGGAAGAAGGAATTAGTGTCAGGAATAAATCCCCCAACAGCTGATACACAAAACTCAATGTCATGTGTGTCTTGAGGTGACTGAATTTTTAGGGAGCAGATGTACTTTGTCCAGTATTGGCTGGGCTTGGGTTAGTATTCAGTCCTGATTTCTGAGCATTCAGACTGGGTTACATGCAAGCGACTGGGAGATTGGATCAAGATGCCATACACACATCCGTGCCTAACTCTCCTTTTCTCTCCAGCTCCATTAAAAGGCAAACAAGGGAACTTACGACGGCTCTGTTGGCTGGAAGACAGGCATCAGAGCCCCACACTCCCTCCTCCTCACTACCTCCTGGCAACTACAGTGTGTTTTCATCTCAGTGGTGCCATCTCAAGTGTTACAAAGATGAGATTGTGACACATACAGGTCTTTGAGGATTACCTTCTCTACTCGGCATGACACTCGGAAGGCTCCCCCAGTTTGTTGTTTGTGCAAACACCTTGATTTTATTTCTGAGGTCATGTTCATGGCAAGAACGGGCCGCAGTTTGTTCAACTACCACTGTTGAAGTACACCTGGTTTATTTCCAGGTCTTGGCTATCATTTATAAAACTGCTATAAACATCTTGGGAAGGATTTTTATAGGGTTAGAAGCTCTAGTTTTACTGGAATAAGTGCTCAGTGGTATGAACACCAGGCTCTATGGGAGCCACACGGTTAACTTTCAAAGAAATGATCTCACTGCTTTCCAGAGTGGCACGAGCATTCTGCTTCCCCACTAGAAGTGGTGGAAGGTGCCATTTTCTCCAAATCCTCATCAGCATCTGGCATCATGACTGTAGAGGTTTTGAATACCCTGATAGGTGTGGGGTGCTATCCTACTGTGGTTGTGATTGGTTATGGACTGCAACGGAAGCAGAGAGTATGCTGGGAGAGAAATGAGTAATGTGCTTGGGAAAGTAGGGATTATTCCAAAAGGATCATCTGAAAGGAACTGAGACTATAATGGGGAGGACCATGAGAGATGCAACAGAAAGGGTAGGGAGTGGAGGGAATTTATAGGAAAAGTAAAGAGTTCTTCTCGACTTTGCAATGTCCACAATTCCTGTGTTCAGAGTGGTAGGAACACTTGATGCCATTACAAATAGCAATGTAACTGTGTTGGGAGAATAGGAGAATTCAGGTGAATGTGGTTCTTAGGAGAGAGTCCGATTCTTTTGTCCCAGTTGTAATTGAGTAAACAAGGGCAGATAGTGAGTCCTGAAACTCATGACCATGTAGAGAGGTGACTACCACAGCTGTGCAAGGTAAAGAGCAGCTGGAGCTGGGGAAAAGATGGGGGAGATAAAGAAAACAACTTTTTTTTAATCATTATATACATTTGATAAAAAAATTGAAATTTCATTGTCATATCATCTTGAATAAGGGAATTTACAAGCATATATAAAAAGAGATAAAGGGGCTGGTGAGATGGCTTGGTGGGTAGTCTGCCAAGCCTGATGACCTAAGTTTGATCCCCAGTACCCACATGGTGGACAGAGAGAACCGTCTCCTGAAAGCTGTTCTCGGACCTCCACACATAGCACAGTGCTCTTGCATACACCCCCACCCTCCACTCCCCCCCCCCCACAAAGAGACTCTCAGACTTAATAACTAATGTTTTACAAGGGACTAATGTATTTCAGATGTCACTGAGAGGGTGGGAAGGGTGGCAGAGAAGAGACACAGGCAAATGGAAACACACAGAAAACACTGTTTGCTGTCAAGTGGAAACTGAGGCAGTGGCCTGAGGAAGACAGAATAGCTTCACTCCAAGATGAGAGTGAACAAGTTCTCCCCTTGTCCTCAGTTGAGTTTGTATACTGTCTTCAAACATCACATATGGCACACATATAACTTGTTAACCACTGGTAGGGATTTTAAGATCTCCAAAGGATATAACAGTCTATGATTTAAAAATATTTTTTTTTATTTTTAAACTTTTTTCACATAATATATTTTGATCATATTCTCCCCCTACCTCAGCTCCTCCTCGATCCTTCCCTACTCCCTACTGACAAACTTTTCCCCCCCTCTCTTTAAAAGAATTAAAACACAAAAACCACTGCAGAAACAATGGTTTTGGTTTTTGCATTGGCCAACTCCTCCTGAGCACGAGACTTGCACTGGAGTGTACCCAGTGTCACTACACTGGAGAAAACTGAAGATACCTCTCCTAACAGCTGTAAATTTCAAATAGCTTCATGGTTAGGGGTGGGACTTTGTCCTCTTCTCTGTGCTGGAGTTTTGTCCGACTTGAACTTGTACAGTTCTTGTGCATGCAACCATAGCCTTTGGATGTACATCTGCCCTGTTGTGTCTGAAAACTGCTGTTTGCTTGGAGTTGTCTATCATTTCTAGCTCTTAAAACTCTTTCCGCATAGATCTCTGAGCCTTAAGGGGAGGGGTGTGATAAAGACATCCCATTTAGTGCTGAATGCTCCTGAGTCTCTCACTCCCTGCACGTTATCCTGTTGTGGGTCTCTGAGCTAATTGCTATCTACTGTAAGATGGTTTTCTCATGAGCTTTAAGCGATACATTAACCTCTGTGGATAGCACTGTGTCTTCAGGAGTAATGTTATTGCTATGTTCAGTTATCAGAATAATAACAGTACTTTTTCCCCTGGGTCCCATGACCTAACCAATCTCAGGTACTGGCCTCATGAACGGTATCAGATAGGGATTCCATCTCATGAAGCAAGACTTAACTCCAGTCAAAAAGTGGTTGTTACTCTCATAACACTTGTGCCATGATTTCACCAGTGAGTATAGCTTGAGAGCAGGTTGCTATTGTGGCTCACAAGGTTTATAGTTGGGTGAGACTGATGTTTACATTTCTTTTCTAGTAGTATGTATAATAGCTTCCAGCACTATGAATGCTAGTCAGTAGGGGTGAAACTTGTAGTTGAACACCAGTTCAATTTCTCCATGTTTTATGACATAAGGATGTGGTGTCTTCAACAAGAGGGGCTTATCGTCAGGTTATGGAGGGTAATAATGGCACTGGCAGTAGCCTATAACATTTGGGGGAGTGGTCTATAGAACCCCTTTTGCCAGTGACTCAACAAGGTGTAGCCCATTCCTGGTACTGGAGGCTTTCCTTGATAGTAGTACAAGATGTCTAGCTGGGGCATTGCCTCCACTATTACAGTAACTCCATTCAAATTCCTTTTTTATATGTATATAATAAGGAAACTTCTATAGTAGGTTTCCATATGGCTTTGCAAAGGCTCTTTAGTGTTAATAATCCTTCCCCATATTTCCTCCTCTACCCTGTCCCCCATTCTCTTCTCCATTCAATCATCCTGGTCTAACTTTCCTTTTATCTCTTTATAACACTGTATTCTATTTCTCCTTCCTTAGAAGATCCCTTCCTCCACCACACCCCCCTCTGGTCCTGTACTAGTTATCTAACCTCTGTGAGTATTCTACATGAAATTCACATAGTAGAGCTTAAAAGCTAACATCTGCATGAAAAAGCAAATGTAATGCTTGTTTTTCTGGTTTGGGTTACCTCACTCAGGATGATTGTTTCTAGAGCTATCCATTTAGCTTCAGATTTCATAATTCAATCCTTATTAATAGACGAATAATACTCTATTATGTAAATATACTGGTTTTCATTGTCCATTTCTCTGTCCATGGGCATCTAGGCTGTTTCCAGTTCCTGATGGTTATAGAGCAGTAGTGACCATGGATGACAAAATATCTCTGTAGTAGGATGTAGAGACCTTTGGGTGTATGCCCAAGAGTGGTGTAGCTGGATCTTAGGGTGCTCTATTTTCAGCCTTTTTTAGGTACCTTCACACAGATTTCCACAGTGGCTGTACCAGTTTGCATTCCCACCATCAACGAGCAATGTTCCCTTCCCCTCATCTTTGCCAGCATTTGCTGTCATTTGTTTTATTTATCTTGGCCATTCTGACTGGGGTAGAGTGAAATCTCAGAGTAGTTTTAATCTGCATATTCTTGATGGCTAAGGATGGCGAACATTTTAAAGTGTTTCTCAGCCATTTGCATTGCGCCTTTCAAGGCTCTGTTTAGTCCTATGCCCCATTTTTAATTGGGTTGTTTATTTTTTTGATGTTCCATTTTTTTGAGTTCTCTGTATATTCTAGATATGAATCCTCTGTCCTATGCATAGTTTATAGCAATTTCCCTCATTCTGTAGGCTGCCTCTTGGCTCAGATGATGGTGTCCTTTGCTGTACAGAAGCTTTTCAGCTTCATGAGGACCCTTATTTGTAGGTGACAGGACTCTATACATAAAAGACCCCAAAGACTCTATCAGAAAACTTCTTGATAAAGACTTTCAGCAAAGTATCGGGCCAACATTAACACACAGAAATCAGTAGCCTTCCTACATACACATGACAAACATCCTAAGAAAGAAACCAGGGAAACAACAACCTGTCAAAGTAGCCTGAAGAAAAGCCGGGCGGTGGTGGCGCACGCCTTTAATCCCAGCACTCGGGAGGCAGAGCCAGGCGGATCTCTGTGAGTCTGAGGCCAGCCTGGACTACCAAGTGAGTTCCAGGAAAGGCGCAAAGCTACACAGAGAAACCCTGTCTCAAAAAACAAAAAAACAAAAAAAAAGAAAAGAAAAGAAAAGAAAAATACCTTAGAATTATCTAGCCAAGCAAGTGAAAGACTTGTATATAAAAATTTTAAGAGACTGGAGAAAGAAACTGAAGAGACATCAGAAGATGCAAAAATTGCTCATGCTCATGGGTTGGTAGGATTAACATTGTGAAAATGGCCATTTTACAAAAAAGCAATCTACACATTCAGTGCAAACCCCACTAGAATTCCAACATAGTTTTCACATAAATTACAAAAAAAATTTTTAAACTTCATATGGAAACACAAAAGCTCACAATAATTAAAACAATCTGGAATAATAAAAGAACTCCCAGAGGCATCACAATCCCAGATTTTAAGTTGTATTATAGAGCTCTGGTAGTAAGATCAACATGGCGTTGGTGTAGAAACATACATTGATCAATGGAGTAGAATGGAAGGTACAGACATAATTCTACACACCTACAGACACCTGAGTTGTGACAAAGGAGCCAAAAGTACACACTGGAGAAAGACCAGCTTCTTTAACAAGTGATGCCGATCAAATGGGATGGCTGCATTGCAGAAGAATGAAATAGATCCACATCTACTACCCTGCACAAGACTCATCTCCAAATGGATCAAGGACCTCAACAAAAGACCAGATACCCCGAATCTGATAGACTAGAAGTGGAGAATAAGCTTGAACTCATTGCCACAGGGAAGGACTTTCTGAACAAGACCCCAATAGTGCAGACTTAAAAAAATCTTAATAAAATCAAAAGCAAGTAAGTTAAGTTTTCAAATTAAGAAAAAACTAGCCGGGTGGTGGTTGGCGCACGCCTGTAATCCCAGGACTCGGGAGGCAGAGGCAGGTGGATCTCTGTGAGTTTGAGGCCAGCCTGCTCTACAGAGCTAGTCCATGACAGGCTCCAAAGCTACAGAGAAACCCTATCTCGAAAAACCAAAAAAAAAAAAAAAGAAAAAGAAAAAGAAAAAACTAATCTAATCATAAAACTAAAAACAGAAAAATAGGGCTGCAGGGATGGCTCAGTGGATACAGTGCTCGCTACACAACCATGAGGACCAGAGTTGATATCCCTAGAGCCACATGAAAACCAGGTCGATGTGGTCCTCCCACTGTAATCCTATGGTGCTCCCACTGCAATCCTAGCCCTTAGGAGGTTGGCAGAGGGGACTCCAAGGGCAAGCCAAGCAGCTAGACTAGCTGATTAGAGAGCCCCAGGCTCGGCAAGAGACCCTGCAGCAGTAAAATGAAATAGAGAGCAAGCGAAGAAGAAGACACTTGACATCAGCCTCTGGCCTCCCACACAGTCCCTTATACAGCATACCTCCACATCCATGTGAACACACATGTATACAAGCACATCACACACACATACAAAAAATATTTAATCTATAACATTATCTATAAAATGAGAAAACAGGCTGGAGAGACGGCTCAGCAGTGAAGAGTACTTGCTGCTCTTGCCAAGGACCCAGGTTCATTTCCCAGCACCCACATCCGGTAGCTCACAACGGCATGGGGTAACTCCAGTTCTTGGGGATTCAATGCCCCCTTCTATCCTCTGAGGAAACCCAACATGTGCCATGCACACGCAGATGAACAAGCACACATACATATGCATATAATAATAAATACAGTTTTAAAAATGTGAAACAGGTTTTAAGTAATGTGCCAAAGGTCAAACTTGACTAGTAAGTAGTGCTTGGATTTTTGTTTGTTTGTTTGTTTTTGTTTTTGTTTTTTGAGACAAGGTTTCTCTGTGTAGCTTTGGAGCCTGTCCTGGAACTCACTCTGTAGATCAGGTTGGCCTCGAACTCACAGAGATCCGCCTGCCTCTGCTGGGATTAAAGACGTGCGCCACCACTGCCTGGCTAGTGCTGGATTTCAAAGTAAAGTGCATCTGACCCTGGGAGTGTGGCCCTCATCCTTTACATCTCTCTATCCTGAGAAAGCGTACACAACCCAATGACACAGAAACTTGCGCGCCATGAATTATTATGAAGAAACATATTACAAACTTTCATCAAACAAGAATGACTATTGTCTCTCAGCTGTGCGAGCACCAAGAAAATTATCATGATCATATTTTAGCCCAGAGCAAGCATTGATCAGTTTTCATAGTCAAAATGGTGTAATTCCTGATCTTTTATAATAAAAGTTATAATTTAAAATATACTAATAAAATAGAAGATAAACAAAACATCGGTGTTATGATTTAAGAAACAAACAGACAAACCACAAACAAAACAGCCAAATTCAATTATTGTAAGAGAAAAGGCAGGAATACATATATTTTAAAAATTATTTATTTTACAGGTATGGGTGTTTTTCCTGCATGTATATCTATGCACCACATGAGTACAGTGTACAGAGACCAGAAGAGGGTATCAGAAACCCTGGGTCTGGAGTTACAGATGGTTGTGAGCCATCATGTGGTGCTGGGAACGAACCTGGGTCCTCTGGAAGAACAGCCAGTGCTCCAAACCACCGAGCCATCTCTCTGGCACCAGAAACACACACTCTTTGAAAAATAAATGGCCTAAAGTTACAGAACCTTAAAAATGACATGACTGTAGAACTCTGTGCCATTGATCTTACTCCAGATGAAGTCAGTGATTTTTTTTTTATATAATACAAGTAGAGTTTATTTAAGAAATATATATTTCTTTTTTTCCGTGCCTTTTCTTTTTTTTAATTTTATTTTATAATTTAATTTAATTTTACATATCAGCCATGGATTCCCTTGTTCTCCCCCCTCCCGCCTCCCTCCCCTGCCTTCCCCCTCCCGCAATGACCCACTCTGGTGATAGGATGGCCAAACACCCTAATTGTCGTGCTAGAAACCTCATCCAATGACTGAGGGAATCGGATCGGATACAGAGATCCACGGCCAGGCCCCAGGTGGAGCTCCAATTAGCGAGAAAGAGGAGGGTTTGTATGAGCGAGAATTGTTGAGACCAAGGTTGGAAAAAGCACAGGGACAAATAGCCAAATGAATGGAAACACATAAACTGTGAACCAATGGCTGAGGAGCCCCCAACTGGATCAGGCCCTCTGGATAAGTGAGACAGTTGATTAGCTTGATCTGTGTGGGAGGGATCCAGGCAGTGGGACTGGGACCGGTCCTCAGTGCATGAACTGGCTGTTTGGAACCTGGGGCTTATACAGGGACACTTGGCTCAGCCTGGGAGGAGGGGACTGGACCTGCCTGGACTGAATCTACCAAGATGAACTCAATCCTCAGGGGAATCTTTGCCATTGAGGAGACGGGAATGGGGGGGTGGGTTGGGGGGAAGTCAGTGATTTAGGAAATGAATAGAAAAACAGGCACAACTAACATCTTTTTCTTATACAAATCAAAATAAAATAGCAAGCTAGAAATAAATTAAAAGTTCATTAATTTGATCAAAAGAACCTACCAGAAACCTCCCAGTTGACAGTGCACTGAAGGTTAACTATTAGATATGATTTATCAAAAGCAGAGACAAGAGAAAATAATCAGTGCTCCCTATTCAGTGCTCCCCATCCAGTGTGTAGGGAACTAGAATTGATGCTCCTCAATGATGGGGAATTTTTTCAAAAAGGAAAATACTAGGAAGAAAGAGACAAAAGTATAATTCTGGAAGATTTGATAAGTAAAAATATTATGAGATGTCAGACAATGTACTGAAAAAGAGAAGCTAATAGAGTTTTTAGTAATGTTGCCAATTGAAATTTAAATATTAGCATTACTCTACTGATAATCACTTAGAGAAAATCTTGAAAATAAGTTTCACTCTTAATAGTCACAAATATTGGGAAATATACTGGGCATAAAATCCAACAGAGTATGTAGAAGACCCACAGAAAGAAAATGATTATACTGTCCTGAACGTATACAAACCCAACCTGATTAGAAGAACATGCTCATAGATAAGAAGTCTCTCCATATTAGGAATACAATGTAAGCCCAGGAAGATTTTAAAAACTGAATTTGACAAGTCAATTCTGAAATTCATTTGGAAGAGAAAATGTATGTAACAACAAAGACATTTTGAAATATATTACCAGAAGAAGGGACTTTCCCTAATATATTAAAATATGCTGTAAAGTTACTTGTTGGTATTAGACAAAGACAAATCAATGGTAGTGTATACAAATGCATAGAGCCTCCTTCTAGCCATTAGTTAGCCATTCTAGAAAAAAACTGAGGTAGGTAAAAGAGAGACATATATGAATACTAAGATTGTAACATGATATACTAGAAAAAAAAGTTAATAAAAAAATCAACCCACAGGACTGGATCAGCAGGTAAAGACTTTTACCACTAAGCTTCATGACCTGAGTTTGACCCCTGGGACCTACATGGCATAAGGAGAGAATTGACTCCTGAAAGCTATTGCCTGGCCTCTACATACATACATGTTGCGGCATGTGCATGAATATGAGTGTGTGTGCACACACAAAAATAAATAGATATTTTTTAAAAACCCCAACAACCTATATCCAATCAGTAGTAGAAAAGCTATGCTCCTGCCT
The DNA here is from genome assembly GCA_902168415.1 of Peromyscus melanophrys. Classification (NCBI taxonomy): domain Eukaryota; kingdom Metazoa; phylum Chordata; class Mammalia; order Rodentia; family Cricetidae; genus Peromyscus; species Peromyscus melanophrys. The sequence goes on along the minus strand of CABHPR010136081.1, from coordinate 5,702 downwards.
ATGGCCTAAAAATACTACACAACTGTTAAAGAGAATGAAGAAGACCCAAATACATCAGATTAGAAGGAAATATAGCATATTGCAAACTGAAAAATTATCACTAAGTTGAAAAAAAATCATCTAGTTGTGGGCTCAGGTACGTGGTGTGTTATGGTTTGGATCTTACTATCCCCCAGGAATCATGCTCTAAATGACTGATCACCAGCCTGTGGTGCTAGTGGGGAGTGGTAGAGCCTTCAGGAGATGAAAAAAGCTTTGGGAGGTGAGGGAAATTTATGATCCCATGGATCTTTAGGAGGTGAGAGAATCTTCAGGAGGCAGGACCAATAAGAAAGCACCAAGGCCACTGGAGTGGGGGCATGGCCTTGAAAGGAATATTGGGAACCCGACCTTTTCTTTGGCTTTCTTTTGCTTCCTGTGGAATAATGCTTTTGTACACTGGTTTAATAAAATGCTGATTGGCCAGTAGCCAGGCAAGAAGTATAGGCAGGATAAGCAGACAAGGAGAATTCTGGGAAGAGGAAGGCTGAGTCAGGAGATGCCAGCCCACTGTCCAGGGAGCAGCATGTAATGACATACAGGTAAAGCCACGGAACACGTGGAGATGTTTAGATGAACAAAAATGGGCTGAGTTTAAGTGTAAGAGCTAGTCAATAGTAGGCTTGAGCTAATGGCCAAGCAGTTTTAATTAATATAAGTCTCTGTGTGTTTACTTGGGTCTGAGAGGCTGTGGACTGGGCGAGACACAGGAAAACTTCCAGCTACAGTCTCCATTAGGTGAGCAGATAATAGAGCTGAGTAACTGTGAGCTGAAGTCTGTGAAACTGTAAGCCCAGATAAATCTTTCCTCCTTTGAAGTTAATTCCCTCAGGTGTTTGGTCACGGTGACATGAAGTTGACTAGCAGTGTGACAATATTTATATTAGATCACAGGAAGCTATGTACTTTCGGATATATAGTCATTTGTCACTTAGCCATGGGGATACATTCTGAGAAGGTGTTATTGAAGAAATCCATCTTTGTGTGGACAGCTACCTCGCTGGATGATATAGTCATACAGGACCTCTGTGGTCCCGGCAGTCTGCTGTTGACAGAAACATCATCCATTATGTGGCACATGACTGCATGCTTATGTGGATCAAGAAAGAATCTGTAGGGATCTACATCAAAGTCATAGAGTTGAATTTTGTGGCAGGGGTGTAGGATTCTTGGAAGAGCAAAGTGAAGGACTCTTTCTTTTATATAGCCCTTCACTGTACTGTTTGAAGTCTTAGTTTTTAAAATGGATCAAAATACCAAAAAAAAAAAAAAAGGAAGAAAGAAAAAAGGAAAAAATGCAACTCTTTACAATATAGATTATTGGGAAAAGACTTCAAGGAAGTTTATAAGATTGTTGATGAGTAAGGTGGCAGGATCCTGACACCTCTGTAACGTGAAAGAAAACAGGACAATTAAGGACCCAGAGGCCTTCACAGCTTAGACCCAAGGCTTTTACACAGAGTGGCTTCCCAGTCTCCCTATTCTCTCATTCACTGGACTTTCACTATTTCTCTATCTTACAGTTAGTCACACAACTCACTTTTTACTGATGTCCCTAAATAGAAGAAAAGGAAGAAAGCAAGCTGATTCCTTGAGTTGTAGATCTTTTCTGCCCTTCTTTATTGCCTTCATCTGTAAACCTTTGGCATCTTCTCCCCTCTCTGAATCTGAACAGTCCAAACTTGTACAAACTGAGTCAAGAATCTTTTTCTTCATGACATTCTATCAGCGCTTTGCTCTAGTAACTAAGATAGCAGCTTTATGCTTATGCTCAGATTAGTTCTTCAAGTAAACATGGAAAATAATTATATTTTTTAAATGTGATGTTTGTGGTGGTATTGTGTTCCCCAAAATATTGTGCACTCTAATAAAATTATCTGGGGTCAGAGACAGAACAGCCACAATATTAAACATAGAGGTTAGGCAGTGGTAGCACACGCCTTTAATCCTAGCATTCCAGAGAAAGAAATCCCTCTGAATCTCTGTGTGTTCAAGGCCACATTGGAAACAGCCAGGCATCGTGACCCATGCCTTTAATCTCAAGAAGTGAGCCTTTAATCCCAGGGAGTGATGGCAGAAAGCAGAAAGATATATAAGGCGTGAAGACCAGAAACTAGAAGCATTTGGCTGGTTAAGCTTTTAGGCCTTGAGCAGCAGTTCATCTGAGATCTATTCTGAATGAGGACTCAGAGGCTTTCAGTCTGAGGAAACAGGATCAGCTGAAGAACTGGCAAGGTGAGGCAGCTGTGGCTTGTTCTGCTTCTCTGATCTTCCAGCATTCACCCCAATACCTGGCTCCAGGTTTGTTTTTATTAGTAAGACCCTTTAAGATTCCTGCTACAGATGTTCTTATTTCTTGTTAGATAAATTCCCTTGAAACTATAAGATACAAGAGAAAAAATAGCAGGAGAAGGAAAAGGAATTGAAATCCCAATCATTGGGCCCTTGTGGCCCATGAAGTCAGGTTCTTCTCCTGTCTTGTAAAAAGATGACCTGATCATGAGGTTCTCATCATGTTGACACTATCAGCTAAGGGCTTTCATGAGCATACAGTGGACTGACTACTCCATCCTGGAAGCTGAACTGCCCCCAGACATTCTTTGACTTCTTTTCCTCCTGAGAAAGAACCTAGAGGTGGTGGTTGAGGCAGCAGCAGATAGGCTACAAGCTTCTAGAAGGACTGGCAAGTTCTTTGAGAGGAAATGCTTGCTTTGTCAAAGCAATGTGACTAAATGAAGAACAGCCAAGCAATTCAATGATAAGAACCAGACATTAGGATTTTTTTTCCTGTGCTAAAGATTGAACTCAGAGCCTTATGCATCCCAGGCAAGCACCGTCCCATTGAGCTGTATCCACACTCCTTGTTTTTCCGAGACAAAGTCTCACTGTATGTCAAAGGCTAGCCTTGAACTCACTGTGCAGCCCAGGCTGGTATTGAAATCTGGATGCTCCTGCCTTTATCACCTGAGTGCTGGGATTACGGGAGTATACCAGCCTCATGCTGTGGTTTCTAATTTGTCAGGAGACAAGATGAGAAGAGAGGCAGAGAAGAGCATGTCTAGAAGTATGGTAGTGCTCACGCATTGGAGTGCCTACTGCAGCATCTTGTAATTAGCAAGCCACAAGGTGTCAGTAATTCAAGCTGAGAGAGAGAGAGAGAGAGAGAGA
>CABHPR010136080.1:0-29827 GCA_902168415.1 Peromyscus melanophrys | reverse complement strand
GAGGAGAAAAACCAACTGCACAAAGCTGTCCTCTGACCTCCACACACCCACACCCACCACCCCACGTGCGCTCGCGCTCTCTCTCTCTCTCTCTCTCTCTCTCTCTCTCTCTCTCTCTCTCTCTCACACACACACACACACACACACACACACACACACACACACACACATTTTTTTAAAAAGCTCACAGTAAGTGAGGGGGAAAAAGCACAACAGAGAACGTGGGAGATGTGGAAAGTCACCCACCACCAGGAAGGGAAAAGATGGGCTTCCAATATGCTACTTCACAGCACTAAGGTCATGAGCGGGTCAAGGTTTCAGGCCGTAGAGAAGACTGGAGATGAGTGACCTGTCTCCACACTTTATGGAACTAACGGGACAAGCAGTTGTTTCTGCCTGGTTTTGTTTTCAGAGGCAACAGCTCTCATGGCCTCTCCCTAGGAAGCAGGGAATTATTCTTCCTGCTCTCTCCATTATCCCAACTACTTTCTTAAGCTGCTTTCCAAGTCTGTGTGGCTTGAACACCAGGCCACTGATGGGACCATTTTAGTGGCTCTTCTAACACAACCCTGACTACACTGGGGATCAAAAGCAGAGGCCACTAACAGAATCACTAACTGCCTGGGAGATTCCTTAGCTCTGCTTTGTTACAGGTAACAGACAAGAGGGAGCTGATGGGAAGACACCTTAAAATGCAAACTATTCTGTAAGAAATACTCCCCAATACAGCAAGTTTGAACTGACATACCAACGTGCCCTCAGCAGCTTGAGCCATTTAATTTAAAGTGAACAGAAACTAAAGAAATGATTGACTCTGTCTCCTCAACTGCCCAGGATCTCAAGACTGCATGCAATATAAAGAAAGGGCTGGGAAGTTCCCAATGGCAGGAATACAAGTCTCTCTTTCTCATCTCTGTCTATCTTCTGACTGAAAATGAAAATATCTGCATTAAGCCTTAATGTTTCATTCTAGACTCAAACTGCCAAGTTTTGTCAGGAAATGCTGTTTTGTAGCCTCTGCCTTGTTAGTCCTGCCTCTTCTTCCCTGTCTAGTCCCCTGGGCACGGAGCTGACTTATCCGGTGATGGGGTCTGTGTCCAACAAAGCTGCCATCTGCTGCTCTCCTGTCCCTGCTGCCTGCATGACTCAGATATTCCCCACACAACTCAGAAACGGAAAGTGACAGGGCATTTTAGATTATCATTCGATCCAAAGGACGAGTCACTCTTCCTGCAGCGGACACTGGTAAAACCAGCTCAGCCTTGAGCAAGCAGCACTGTGCTGGGCAGGTGATCTTCCAAAAGCAAAAGGCAACTTTACAGAAGAGACTCAAGAGAAGACATGTAGATTTCATATTCCTAAAATCACACAAGGACTGAGGGGAAAGCCTAGGGTTATGGAAGCCGGGACAAAAGATCGTTCAAGTGCCAGGGTGCATCAAACAGCAGACTGTACCAGACGTTAAGGCTTCAGCTTTTTTTCTTTCTTTTTTTTTTTCTTTTGAAACAAGGGTTCACTATGTAGCCTTGGCTGGCCAAGATTTCCCTATGTAAACCCGGCTGGCCTCAAACTTCTAGAGATCCACCTGCCTCTGCCTCCCTAGTGCTGAGATTAAAGGCATGTGCCACCACACCCAGCTTTTTTAGCTTTAGCTTTTAAAAAACCGGTACTTGTGTGTTTCTAAATCACAGTTGTCCCATTATGACACAGTAACTCTCATCTGGCAAGCAAAAAAAGGTTCAATACAGAAAACTGTCAGCATGTCTGCGTCCATCATTCTCCAACCTCCCACAGTCTCTTCCCCTTCTCTGACCCATTGTTTTTCATGGCTATTCCTTAAACATACCAGAACCACTTCATCTACACCTTTTGCACAGAATTGTCATTCATTCATCTTACTGGATCCTTCAGAGTACCAAAACAATATATTGTTTAAAATCCAGTAGAGGGATTGTCAGGCTTTCTCAAGACTAAAAAGAGTTCAAAAGCAAATACATAAATAAGGACTTAAACAAACACATAAATAAATATTAAAATAAGTAGTATCAAAGATTCTAACAACATAAAAATTACAAATGCTGATGAGAAAAATATACCATAAGCCAAGATTTAAATGACAAAGGGTAACTGGTATAGCATAAAAAGCTGGAATCTATAAGAAATTAAAAACTCTGTAAGTTAATAACATTTAAATTGAAACTATAAAGGAGGCAATTTTCTTATGTTATAAAAACTTACTAGCTGGGCAGTGGTGGCGCACACCTTTAATCCCAGCACTTGGGAGGCAGAGCTAGGAGATCTCTGTGAGTTCGAGGCCAGCCTGGTCTACGAAGCAAGTCCCAGGACAGCCAGAGCTGTTACACAGAGAAACCCTGCCTCGGAAAAAAAAAAGAAAAAAAAAAAACAAAAAACAAACAAAAAAAAAAACTTACTAATTTCTAGTATATAAATGATGTTTTGGGCCGGGCGTTGGTGGCACACGCCTTTAATCCCAGCACTTGGGAGGCAGAGGCAGGCGGATCTTTGTGAGTTCGAGGCCAGCCTGGGCTACCAAGTGAGCTCCAGGAAAGGCGCAAAGCTACACAGAGAAACCCTGTCTCGAAAAACCAAAAAAAAAAAAAAAAAAAAAAAAAATGATGTTTTGGCAATTTTCACTGGAATAATCCTTCTGAGAGAAAGTCTTAAAAGTATGTTTTGGTTTAAAAAAATATGTCTTTGTTGATACAATTTGAGTTGTGTTATCCTAAAAACAAGTGCACAGAGATATATGTGCAGGACTACCATCACAACTGTGTTAATGGCAGTAATTTACAAACATAACAGTGAATACTTTCAGTAGAAAAGTAGCTAACTAAAATATGGCACAGTATTTATTGGAATATTATACAGCTACAAAAATTGCTTTAGATTTATATTCATAGAGAGACCCTAAGTATAATAAAGAAAAAATGCAAATTATTTGAGGAAAAATAGGCAGGTATTAAGTAATGCAAAAAATTATAAATACAGGGGGCTGGAGCGATGTTTCAGGAGCTTAAAGTAAATACTATTGCAGTAAACCTGATTTCAGTTCCCAGAACCCACGTTCCTCTTGCCTATTTCCAAGTTTTTGATAATTATCATGACAAGCATAAGGCTTTCTTTCAAGAATTATAGGAAAAATTAAAACTAATTCTAAGCTGTGTGGTATTGTATTCCCCCAAATATTGTACATGCTAATAAACTTATCTGGGGTCAGAGACAGAACAGCCACAATATTAAACAGAGGTTAGGCAGTGGTAGCACACGCCTTTAATCCTAGCATTCCAGAGACAGAAATCCCTCTGGATCTCTGTGAGTTCAAGGCCACATTGGAAACAGCCAGGCATGGTGACACACACCTTTAATCCCAGAAAGCCTGCCTTTAATCCCAGGGAGTGGTGGTAGAAAGCAGAAAGGTATATAAGGCGTGTGGACCAGAAACTAGAAGCATTTGGCCTGGTTAAGCATTTGGCCTGGTTAAGCTTTCAGGCAGCAGTTCAGCTGAGACCCATTCTGGATGAAGACTCAGAGACTTCCAGTCTGAGGAAACAAGACCAGCTGAGGATTCAGCGAGGTGAGATAGCTGTGGCTTATTCTGTCTCTCTGACCTTCCAGTGTTCACCCCAATACCTGGCTCAGGTTTGATTTTATTAATAAGAACTTTTAAGATTCATGCTACAAAGCTGTTTCATGAGAACCTCATAAGTCTTGAGTTTACAGTCAGCATTATTTAACTGAAGCTGTTTAATGCCAAATCCCCTATTAAGAAAGGTATCACAGGGCTGGAGAGATGACTTGGCTGGTCAGAGCACCTGCTGCTCTTTCAAAGGGCCACAGCTCCATTCCCAGCACCCAAGTCAGGCTGTTCATGTCCACTTCTTCTGGTCTCCACAGCACATACACACACTTGCACATGTTTACACAGATGCAAACACATGTATGAATAATTAAGGTACCATGTAATTTATTTACTAATCATAGTGTGACTTAGAGGTTGTACAGTGGATGGTTATTGAATGACTGGAGATGCTTAGGAGAAGTGAGAGTCATAATTAACTTATTTTCTAAGAAATCATGTGGTGGTATTGTGTTCCTCAAAATATTGTGCACCCTATAAACTTATCTGGGGTCAGAGACAGAACAGCCACTAGACACAGAGGCTAGAAAATGGTGGCACTCACGCCTTTAATCCTAGCATTCCAGAGACAGAAATCCCTCTGGATCTCTGTGAGTTCAAGGCCACATTGGAAACGGCCAGGCGTGGTGACTCACACCTTTAATCCCAAGAAGTGAGCCTTTAATCCCAGGGAGTGGTGGTAGAAAGCAGAAAGATAAATAAGGCATGAAGACCAGAAACTAGAAGCATTTGGCTGGTTAAGCTTTTAGGCTTTGAGCAGCACAGTTCAGCTGAGATTCATTCTGGATGAAGACTCAGAGGCATCCAGTCTGAGGAAACAGGATCAGCTGAGGAACTGGCGAGGTGAGGTGGCTGTGGTCTGTTCTGTCTCTGATCTTCCAGCGTTCACCCCAATACTTGGCTCAGGTTTGATTTTATTAATAAGAACTTTTAAGATTCATGCTACAAAATCATAAATCACAAAGTAAATCTAAAAGGGTATTTTTCTGTGCTTATGGGGCTGCAAACTCAAATCCAATCTCACTTTCTGCAAATTGAGGCAAAACTCACTTTTCTTCTAAGTATTTTCCTCTTGGTTCCAAGAGATCATTTTTTTCTGTTCAAAGCATTTCTGATGTTTCATGTTATACAATTTATTTAGAACACTTCTTTTGAAAATAGGGATGGAAGCAGAATCCTGGATTTTACAATCAGGAACAGCTGAGTGGATTTTCTACTCTGTGGACACAAGCTGTTAAGCGTGCCACTTGGATGGTTTACAATCCCCTGCATCAGAAGAGCTAATGTGCATGTTTTCCTAGTCTAATCTAAACTGTTATTCTAAATATTCTTTGGATTTTCCAATAGTCATGAAGACAGAACCAAGAAAAGAGAGTCCAATAATAAATGTCATATACGCTACTTTCTTTAATTTAAGGGTAATCACTTTAGATCTGTGACCATGAAAAAGAGGTATGACTTTGTAGAGGCCAGGCCTCCTCACAGAAGAACCCCTCACAAGCATGGTATTTATCAGGAGCCCATGCCGGGAATGAGTGTGCCAAACGGCCAACAGCACCTAGAAGGGTCTTCAGCAGGTGTCAGGAAGGAATTAGAAAGACAATCCAAATAAGGCACCACTACAGACCCATGAACACAGCTTTTTAAAAAGCCAGTGAAACAGAAGGTAGCAAGTGTTGGCAAGGACAGACACAGAGCCCTCATACACACTGGTGTAAACACAAAAGTCTGAAGTCATTGTGAAAACCATCTCACATTTCCTGAAGAAAAAAAATCAAATAGACAACAATCTCAAAGGTTCCATATCCCAATTCCACTCCTAGATGGAGTACTCAAGAGATTTGAAAATATATGTTACTCAAACACGTGTGCACAAGTATTCATGGCAATGTTATTCAAAACACCTAAATAATCTGAGTGGTCACTGATGAATGCAAAAATAGTGTATGGATACAAGAAACATTATTGACCCACAAAAGGGAATTGAATACCACTTATCATGCTACCTGGATAAGCCTGGAAACACTGTCACAGACAAAGATGAGTCACAAAATGTTACTACTGTGTACCTCCATCTATACATGTCTGGAGGAAAAAGAAATGGATTGACTAGGATGCGTGGCTGGTGGACCCTGGGGGCTTAGGAGGGGGTGGGGTGGTTGCTAACAGATGTAGTATTTCTTTTTGGGGAGATGAAAATGTTATAAAATCAATGATCACAGTGTAACCTTGTGAAAAGATAATAAATCATTGCTTTCTAACTTTAAAGAACATATTTTTTTTTGTAAAGTGACCTAGCAGCTCATCTAAAAAAAAAAAGGGGGGCATTACATAAGCTTAAGTGCCCTGTACACCCTTCCCTGATTACAGTTATCTGCCACCCCAACAGGGACAATCACTATCTTGATGTGCTATTTATCATCCCATGAACGCCATTATGCTCTGACTATATTTACACACCCTCACAGGACAGACTTGTGCTCTGTGTATTTGGTTCTTTCACACTTACATAGTTTCTACAGGTTGCTTTTTAGCCCCTATGTTTTGAAGGTGAATTATTTTCAAGTCATTAAGCATGCTTTTCTTCATACTAACACCTGACACTTGGGATTCTAAAGCCAGATTCCTTGTAATAGAAACCAAGTTATCTTTGACCCCCTTTTTATTAGTTCATTTGTGGGCTTTCTCCAGGTATCCCAAACTGCCACTAATATCAATTTAGAAAAAAGTCCACTTTACATCCTGAAATGCTTTTAAAGGTGTTTGCATACAGAAATTCATCCTTAGCTGAGAGATAATTCGGGACAAGGGAGAATCTTGCAGAATGTTCTGTCGAATGTGACGCAAAGAGTGAAGGATAGATGATATTATCCACAATTAATGACAGACATTATCCATTTCAAATGGCAGCAGGGGTTTCTATACAGCCATTCTGATTTTACCACTAAACCCTTTTCCACAGGCACTATGGCTGCCTCCCTGACACACATTCTTCATTTCCTTACGAACCAATTAATGTTCTTCTGAAACATGGGCCATCCTCACTGAACTTGAAGACCATTACTGGTTCAAAGGCCATCACTAATCTACATGATGGAGGGTGGGAATATCCCTGCCTGCAAGGCAGCCTATAAACATCCTCTGTCTTTGAACAGCAAAGTCCATGACCTTAGGAGTTATTAGTACCTATGTGGGGACTCAAGGACAGCCACACATTTCACTATTTTACTTGACTAGTACAATTCTAGTTGTTTGGTGCCAATAATTCAGGCACTCCCAGGAGGCTGAGACAAGTGGGTCATCAAGGGCTCAAGGACAGCCTAGGATGGAAGCAGATTTTAAGGCCAGTCTCAGCTATAGATTTAAATCCTGTCTCCAAAACCAAACAACAACAAAATCCTAGACTCACCTGCCAATGCTGAACACTAAAGTCTAACACTTGAGTTACAGGTTGAAATTTCTGAGGACTTTCCTCCTAAAACACTTAAACACTGGGCTGAATGGTGGAGAAGCAACTTTTGGTCCTCCTCCCTCCAAGCTTCAGGAACACCGCCTAGGACCACAACAGTGCTCAGGAAGGATGCACGGTGCGGGGAAAGACGGTGACAACAAATGCAGAACCAGCTACTACTTCAGGACTTCCTGGAGCAGCTTTAATAAACAGCCTGGGAACACCCTTTCAGACCTAGACTATATGGGAGGGAAAAAAGCAACTGACTATTATTCAGTGAAGCCACAAAGGCAAGGTTTTTGTTATCAGTGGCCCAACGCAAGGACAACTGAGGAAGCCAGCCATGAATCCAATGTTGGGTCTCCAGTTCCGTGAGTCAGTGACATCCCAATGTTCTTTAAGCAGAATTTCTGCTGTGCCCTAAGCTTACAAGAGTCTTCTTTCATCCACGTTTTTAAGTAAATTTAAGTCAAGATAAAATTAAGTATAAGCATGATAGGATACAACATTTTCTTTAATATACAAGTTATAAAAGAAAACAAATCACCTCAACTAAAAACTTCAATATAAATATAAATATATAAAACCTAAATATATAAATATAAAAATATAAAACTTAATATTATAAATAATAATCATTTATGGTTTTATTCTTTCCTTGATTTAGTAATTCAGTACCAAGAGACAATTTCTCAAGTTCTGAGAGGGTGACTGTCTTTACCAATTAGATGGCAGAATGTCTACATTTATAATTAAAAACATAATTGGAGCCATTTTGTTACTTCATTCCAATATATTTTCTTTAAAATTCATAAAACATTATTTTATTGTTCTTAAGATATTTCTGCATACAAACAAATAACATTATTCAGACCAAGCAGGTTATTTTCAGGAATATATATGTACATACATATACATACAGGCATGCAATATAAAAGTAGGCTATGCTTCTGAAGGAGAGCAGGGAGGTTTATGAGATGGTTTGGATAGAGAAAGGAGAAGGGGAAAATGTTGTAATTATATTATAATCACAAAATTACAAAAGTAAAAAAAGATATTTATCCAGCAAGTTGAAAAGGGAAGAATATGTAAAATAAGCTAATGTAGCCTAATCCTTTCCTCCACTTATCCCTCCCACATGAGTATGGCACAGTATTGGGTTTTATATAAGATGTTTATAAAAACTATCCAAGCTATAATTACATGCCAATTTTTGCATAGAAGAAACTCAATGGGTTGCTTCCAAGAAACTACAATAGTTCTCTAAGCCCTAATTTTAGCTTCTCTGACATCCATATTACAAAGCCTCCATCAGCAGCTGGAAGCTGTAGGCACACTAGTAAGCATGAACACAAACCCCAGCATGCTCCTCTTTAGGCACACTAGTAAGCATGAATACAAACCCCAGCATGCCCCTAGCCTTCTGCTTTCACATTACCGAGCTTAACCAGGCGTACTGTAGCTGCCCAAGTCACAAAGCACTCATCCAATCTGAGACTTTTTGCAACCATATATTTTAAAGGTCTCATCCAGCCCTGAAAGGCAAACGCTATCATTCAAGTTCTAATTACATGCTACCTAGGTTCTACAGACTAGGGGAAAAAAGAATACTACACTTCCTAAATATATTTTTTGACCACAAGCAATTTTCTTAATAAATGCCCAAATAGTTTTTGAATATATGAATATACAATAGCTCAAGTACTGCTCTATTCGAGTTATGTGCTGGCTTCTCTTCATGCTGCTTCTGTTTGATAAATGGGCCAATAAACACCAAGTCAAATAGATTCAAGTAAATAGATTTTCATTGTTATTGGCAGACATATAATTAACTCTGAGAAAAAAGAAACAGAGAATCAATTTATGATTACTTCGTTAGCTCTTTCCATTACTCATTTACATTATAATCTTAATTCTGCTTTAAAATCTTTATACATACACATCTTGGCTCTAATTATAAATCAAATTACCTCAACTACAAGTTAATGTTTTATGAACTATGACCCTCATATGCTAGTTTTATTAGTAAGATATGATTATATTATTACCCATGTATATGAGCTGATTAAAAAGCAATGGACATTTATGAGTCTATATTAATTAGTAATTTCAATGAATGCTTTTAAACAATATTAGAGATTTGCTGTGTTTTCTCTAGCACAAACAATTAAATAGACATTTTCTGTAAGTATATGTAGATATCAACACCACATTTCTATTCTCAGGTAAAACAGGTAGCTAACAAAGAAAGTATTACAAAGAATAATAATTTGTCTTACAAAGGAAACATTACAAAGAAAAAACATTTCATTTAAAATAAAACATTACTATCTGATATCAGGTCAGTATCTTCACCAATCCCAGAAAAATGTACTTTATACAAAAACTTACACAAGTGACCTTTAAAAAATATTGCGCAAGCCGGGCAATGGTGGCACACGCCTTTAATCCCAGCACTCAGGAGGCAGAGCCAGGCGGACCTCTGTGAGTTCGAGGCCAGCCTGGGCTACTAAGTGAGTTCCAGGAAAGGTGCAAAGCTACACAGAGAAACCCTGTCTCGAAAAACCAAAAAAAAAACCCAAAAAACAAAAGACAGTTTCATCACGACACTGCTCACCTGTTGTTCATCCCATCCGCTTTCGGCACTGTCACTAGGGGCTACTTTCTCTTTTACTACAGGAAAAATAAGAGCTAGGGGATCAGTGAATAATAGCCCCAAAGTGTGTTTTAAAAGATGCCAGTCTCTTTCAGTTGAAAAGGGAAGAAATGAAAGGCTAGTCAGTGGGTACTCATCGTTAGGAGGAATAAATGCTGGTATTCTACTATATTCTACCATTCAAGGTGACTATAGCTAATAGCATATACTAAAAAATTTCAAATATATGTAATATTTTCACCGCAAAGACAGGATAAATGTTGGCACAGATACATTAATCTGGACTTGAGCACTATAAAATGTATTAAAAAAACACATGGGACCCATAAATATGCACAAGTTTACTTGTCAAATTAAGACAGCTCCTCCCTTGTTATGTATCACACTCTTGGTAATACACACACTCACATACAATGTTTGCTAAACAACAAACACAAGGAGAACAAGGTGGATAAGAAAAGAAAAATCTAAGTATGTTCCTCTCAAAGCAACAGGGGCTGCAAACACGAGTATGTGTTGATATTTAGTAAAGGAATTTTACACAGCTGTCCAGGGAGGGCTTTATGATGTATGAGCAAGATGGGGAAAGAATGGACGCTCACTGGGTGGTGAAGGCTCCAGAATTATTTTATGCACAGAAAACTGAAAATTCTTCACAATTATAAGCTAAATGAAGAGTAATAATTTATAAATTTATAATTTATATTTCATTTACATATAAATTTATATTTAATATGTAATAAAATAAAAAATTTATAGGCAAAAAATAGAGTAATTAAGTGAACAGATGACCTATCACGGTGCTTGCTTAGTTCATCGCTGGGTGTTGAAACACTATTCTTGGCCGCCTGTGTCCCTTCCACCCAGGGGAGGTCTCGCCATCTTCACTCTCGGTCCCCATCTTTGTGATCAGGGCAAAGAGCCCCCAAAGCACTTTCACTGCCCCCCTCCGGTCAAATCTAGCAACGTTTTCCTCCTACTGTACACATCAGGCCCCTGCTGGCGTCCGGGGTCCTCCCTCATTGTGCCTGGGGCAGTTCTGCCCCTCCCTTTGCTACAAAAGGTTTCTTCTACTATGTCTCTTTGCTCCTCCAAAATTCTACCCATAGTAGAATCTTTCTTGAAGCTATCAGATTCCCTTGGATCTATTTTTTAAAACCCAGAACTTTAAACATGCAGAAGAGAGGAATGAGAGAGAGGAAAGCATTCTTTTAGATGAGACATGCCCAAAAACGTGGTAGTGAACTAAAAAGCAGAAAGTCAAGACTCATTGAAAGATACATACAATCCATTACATCCACATAGCACACTTAAATTATTTAGCATTTAAACGTTTTATGCTGCACTAACTACTTATCGAACAATTATTCTTTCAATGACATTGTGTTCTCTTATACATCCCACAAAAGGGACGATGAATTCGTTATTTAAGGCTAGCTTTCTTGGAGCCACTTCCTACTAAAAACTAAAGATATCACCGGATTCAGAACTTTAAATATTAGACAAGACAGAACTACAGTATATAATCCTTGAGTTTCCTAGTTGAAGGGTAAGTAGTTAAACAGTAAAATTTCCCCCAAAGCCAAGTTCAGATACCTTCTCAAGCAATGATTAGCACGCTCTGTGCGTCAGTACCTTAGATTCCAACTTGACTTTCTCTTCGTTCAGATCCTCCGCTGCTTTCTTAATTTCCCCGCGACACCGGGTAATTTCTGACCTCACTGTAACACACAAAGTCTTGAGTGTCAAGTCTCCACCTCAGCAGTTAGAGCGACCTCCCAACCCTCTCTCCGGCAGGGACCTGCCCTGCCCTGACCCTGACCTTCCCGCAGCTCCCTGCGGCTCTCCTCGGCCTGGTGCTCTGTGAAGAGGATGTGCTGGAACAAGGACTCCAGGCTCATCTCGGCGGAGGGCGCAGCTCCCAGGGAAAGCCTGGGACAGCAGCCCCCTCGCCAGCACCCTCCCCTCTCAAGAAAGAGAGGCTCACGGTCAGGGGGTCGGTTCCCTCAGGCATGCCCAGGAGAAGGCCTCGGCTAGTCTCGCGAGAACTTATCTACAGGAACCCGGTGGGGCCATTCTGCAGCCATTCCGGGCTCCAAGGTTTGGGCCATTTCTAGAGTTGGGATGACCAGTCTCCAAGACACAGTATCATAAAGTGCAAAGTACCCGTGATTCTAAATACAAACTTTTGCAAAGTCTTATCCTTGGAGGCTAGCAAAGACTCCTGAGATTCTGCCTTAATCATTCCTTTGTAATCAGGGCATATCTTTTTTGTCTCCTCCAAAATTAATCATTCATTGCCTTTTGTAATCAAGCCTTGGTAATATTAACACTTCAATATCTGCACAATGTGTGTCAGAGACCAAAGTGGTTGCTAATTAAAGCTTAAATGTGAAAGGCACCTTTGGGGCTTTTGCATGAGTTTTTTTTTTTTTTTATTAAAAAAATATTTTCGGTTTTGGTAGGTCAAAATATTTTCGGTTTTGGTAGGTCAAAATATTGATATTGTAATAAACATTTGACTTTATTCAGAATATAAAATTGACACTGGCTAAACTTTTTAAAAATAACTTCTAGTTTGAATGTGCTTAAAATTAAGTAAAATAAGGTAAATGCAAATTTTGTCACATACAATAGTCTTAATTAATAGCCCATAATGCCTTAATATAATCAGTTATAAATTTTAACCTATTCTAAATTTCTACCTTAATTTTCATTAAGTCGTGTCTACATAAAATTTAATATTTAAATTAACAGGATACACACTGAAAACTATAATGAAGTGAAAAAGAATTACTCAGCTATTCAGAAGCAAATACTGATGAAAAATTTCCCAGTAATTTTGGGTAACCCTTCATGCCAAGCATTTTTTATTTACAACCTTGAAGTCTCATGAATAAGGAGTAACAATGTTATTTTGTTGCTTATGTAATATTCAACTGCATAATAATCGTTATATAATTATATAATATAATAATAAATACTGTTTATCTGCTAAGCGCTCTGTTTCTGGGCATTCTAAGTCTGTCTCAGATGGCTTTTGTCATTCCTTTTCTAATAATAGTTACGGAGACAGACAAAATATCCCAATGAAAATTACTCCAATGAACTATTTAGTTCAGTCACCGACTGAAATCTTGACCTGTATCAATTCTTTTAACCAAGACATGCATCCTGTTTTTGTTAATTAAAGGACTGAGGTAGTGAGACCTAAGTAACTTGTCTACAGTCATGTGTAAGACGAATTGCTAAACGGTCATATTAATAAAATCCTGGAGCCATATACTGGAGTGAAAAACCGAGAGATCAGAGGACTAGGACAAGCCACAGCCAACCCCACTTCCTGACAGCGCAGTCTCCAAAGAGACCTACTTCCTCTATACCCACGCCTATATGCCTTTCTGTTCTGCCATCTCACTTCCTCTCTCCACCCAGCTACATCACTTCCTGTCTGTCTGTACAGACCTCCAAACCTTTTTGGTTAACTAGTGTTGGAATTTAAGGCATGTGCCACCATGCCTGGCTCTGTTCCCAGTGTGGCCTTGAACTCACAAAGATCCAAACAGATCTCTGCCTCCCAAATGATAGGATTAAAGGCGTGTGCTACCACTGCCTGACTTCTATGTTTGCTATAGTGGTTGGCTTTTTCCTCTGATCCTCAGATAAACTTTATTGGAGTGCACAAATAAAATATCACCACAGCCATGTGTGATTGGGATTCAAATCCTATGCCTCATGAAGAGGTGTACTTTGTACATGAAAGTATCTGAAACCAAGAAATTAGGGGTTGAGAGCCATGAATTCAGTTTTGGACTCAGCTATAATTTTCTTATTGCATCATAAGCATAATGAACTTACCACTTTATTTATAACTCTTCATGAATATGTTTTGTAACTCATGATCCTCTGTTACATGTGTGTGTGTAGTTCAGATATATGGAAAGGAGCCAAACTATTCTATCTAGTCAAGGATGGAAGATGACACAGGTTATGGTTTGAACCATTTTCTTTGAGCACCCACATGGAGGTTCCTAAACTGTGCCACAGTGACCATCAAAGGAAAGGACTTTTGAAGATAAACTACATCACTAATGGACATTGCTCCCTTCAGAGTTATTTCTTGTGATCTTGCATAGGCGCCATCCTCACAGAAAGGATGGTTTTCAAAAACATGATGCTTTTTAAACATTGCAATTTTATTAGTTAACACTCAAACTCCATCTGCTATTTAACACGCTCTATGTGTACTGAAACTAGGCAGAGTGAATTCTGGGAAACCTTTGGAAGCCCACCTGCCTCTCTCACACATGAGTTCAGAAGAGAACCACCAGAAATTCAAGAGAAGGACGGTGCAGATAAGCGCCACCATCATGATCTGCAGTCATCTTTACACCCCAGAACATTCTAGCACTTCTAAATATTAGTAGAATCTTCTTAGATGTATTACAACTATAGACACTAGCTGGGTTTTAATTTTTAATTTTGTTTATTGAAGCAAGCATAATTATGTAAGCCTGCAATTCAAATTTTGCCATTTTCATGATAATGAATTGAAGTAACATCATATTAAGATACTAAAATCTAACTTTATTCATATGTTTTGTATAGTGTTGAGACTATTTTCTCTTATAGCAATGTATGCTGATTACATCGCATAACGTACAGAGCAAGCTTGACATTATTTAAATTTATGCCAAATAAAAATGGTATATGACATGATAAAACTTTGTGGGCATACAGTTTTCTAAAAATGTATCTTCTGAGTCTAAAAATGGGAAATGATTCATTCAACAATTGTTTAATGAGTTTCTGCTTTTCATCCAACATTCATTCGACAAATATTATTGAACATCTCCTATGTGCCATGCTAGAGAAGCAACCATAAGATTTAATAAAAAACAGAGCTACATAAAAAAACCATTTTTCTTCCCCTGGATAATTCTAACCTCATTGGAGAATTATTATATTTCTCAGCGTTTTGGCAGCAGGATAAACAACTGCTTTCAGATGCTTCAACAGATGTGCTTCAGAAAGAAAGTCAATTATTTGCATTATGACACCCACGTGTGATTCCCAGACCTGAACTTTCCATCTGTGCACGTCTCACGGAATTGCCAACCTATGGAACAGGAGTGAAGATCATTCATTGTGTCTCGCCCTCTGTATCCGCTTGTGATCACTGAGCACCTGGGCTGTGCAGACATCAATAACTGTTTTGCTAGAAGGCCCTTATATAAGGCTCTATTGCTCCCGTGATTTAAAATGCATTTCTTCTCTTTTCTTAGATTGATGACTTTCCTAAGTTCTAACCCAGGGCATATATATTGCAATGAAAGGAAGAAAAGTAATTCATTTAGTTTATGTTTTTCTTAGGGCATCTACCATAAAGAAAAAAAATATTGTGGGTTCAACCAAGTTTAACAACCATTTATTGAGTATCTACTAAGTTTGGAATTCTCTCCTGAGTATTAAGAAGGCTACAAAGTTGGAAAGATACCAGCCCTGCCCTCCTGGAGGTCACAGTCTATCCAGTGGGGCAGAGGTTACACAAATAACTTCAGAATAAGCGCTATATAATATTTTCATATCTGTGAAATCTTTTAAAATTTGGTAGATGTGAGAGAATATGTCTGATATAGACCATCTAGGAAAACTTGCCAGTAGAAGTAAATAAAAATCAAACTTTTAATAGAAAAGAAGGGAAAAACAGCAGAAAGTCATAATGGGGCCAATATTAAGTATTTCACATTTCCATGTATACGATATGGATTCATTCAATGCTTCCAGCAGGTGAGTGGAATATCCACATTGGTCTGCAGAGTAAATTTAAAGCACTGGGGAGAAGCACTAAGAGAAGAAGGCTACCAGTGTGCTGTGGGATGGTCTGTATGTCAAACATGTTGCTTATTGGTCAATGAATAAAACACTGATTGGCCAGTGGTCAGGCAGGAAGAAATATAGGCGGGACAAGGAGGAGAGAATTCTGGGAAGTGGAAGGCTGAGGAGACACTGCCAGCTGCCACCATGAGAAACAGCATGTGAAGATGCCGGTAAGCCACAAGCCATGTGGCAAGGTATAGATTTATAGAAATGGATTAATTTAAGATATAAGGACAGTTAGCAAGAAGCCTGCCACGGCCATACAGTTTGTAAGCAATATAAGTCTCTGTGTTTACTTGGTTGGGTCTGAGCGGCTGTGGGACTGGCGGGTGAGAGAGATTTGTCCTGACTGTGGGCCAGGCAGGAAAACTCTAGCCACACCAGTGTGCTTGTTGAACACTGAGTAGCACGCTATCTTAGTCCGTCTGGGCCACTGTCACAGAGCCCATAAGCTGGGTAGCTTAGAAACACTGCAAATCTATTTCTGACCATTTTAGAAGCAGTGAAATTCCACATTAAGGTGTCTGTACATCCAGTGTGGGCTTGTTTCCTAGTTCGTAGACACTTAACCGTCTTCACTGTCACAGGGTAGGCGGGACTAGTTAGCGCCTTGCAGCCTTCTCCTTAGGAACACAAATTTCAATCATGTGAGCCCTGACCTCACCGTCTAAGTGGTTCATCAAAGCACCACATCTGGCAGCGCCAGCTTAGGAGTTAGGATCAGACAAGTGAAGTGGGGAGGGAAATACAGACATTCACACCACAGTGCTCACTGTGTGCAGCCACCATGGAAATCACTGATATGAATAAATCATCATAATCAACTCAGTAACCCGATGGGAACAGTTCTTTGATGTTTGGACCCCTGGGCAGAGAGAGCTGGGTAACTCTTCCACAGTCCAGGAGCAGGAAGTAGCAGAGTCAGGATGTGCATCTCCATCGTCTTTGAGCTTCTTTGGTCTCTGAAACCTCAAGGCAGAAGATGTTTCAAGCATCTGTTTCACTCAAAGGTAGACATCTCCAAAATTGCTTATTATCAATTAATACTTATGAAGACAATTTCAGATATATATCCTATATTTCAATATGAATTAAAATAAAATATGACCAAAGGAAATACAGTTGTGAGTTGAAGTTGATGATGCATGCCTTTAATCCAGTACTCAGGAAGCAGAGTCATGCAGATCTCTGTGAGTTTGAGGTCAGCCATGGTTACAGAGTAAAAAAAAAAAAAGTTGGTAGCAGGCCTTACCTTTAAAATTTAACCAGTTGTGTATCCAATGTGTGAAGCTAGAACAGAAATCTCTGTGAAGCACTGCATTAGTTTCTCAGTATTTATATTAGCTTCCTATGCATTCTGGAACAGCACCACATTAAGGGTTCTGAACAAGAGAACTGTGTTCTGCTACAGCTCAGGGGGCTGCAGATCAGAACAAGTTGGTGTCATTGTGCTGGGACTCTTGGGACATGGATCTCCCATCTCTTCCTCTGGTGTCATTTGGAATTCCCCAGGTGTGTGTCTTTCTCTTCCCTCTTTTCTCCTTTGAAGGATACCAGTCATCTTAGGTAAGAGGACTACAGCTCACCAATATGACCTCATCTTAGCGAATCATGCCTGCAAATATCCCAGTTTCAAGAACAGTCACATTCTGCAGTACTGGGGGCAATGACTTCAGCACATCTCTGGAGAGGACACTCCACCCCGAACAGACCTGAAAAGTCTAGCTGTAGGAAGCAGTTAGGCTTTCTATGGTTTTGTTTTTGTTTTTGTTTTCAAATGAAACGGACTTTTCAATATTAAAGTCAAAGCATGTTGGTGGTGTAAAGGGGTTTTAGGAATATATCACACAGGAATTGAGAGATGGCTCAGTGACTAAGAGCATGCACTACTCTTGCAGTAGACATGAGTTTGGTTCCTAGCACCCACACTGGGCAGCTCAGAACCAGCTATAACTCCAGCTGAAAGGAAATCCAACACCCCTGGTTTCCAAGGGCACCTGCACTTGTGTACATGTCCGTGCATGGACATACTCATAATTAATTAACAAATAAAAGGAAATCTTTAAAAATAATTTAAAAAGTCTTATACAGTCTTTCCTCCTTCCACCATTTTTTTGAAGGGTTTCTCTGTGTAGCCCTGGCTGTCCTGGAACTCACTCTGTAGATCAGGCTGGCCTCGAACTCAGAGATCTGCCTGCTTCTGCCTCTGTGCACAGATTAAAGGCGTGCGCCACCACCGCCCTGTGCCAAATAGTCCATTCTCAATCACTGATTAAGTGTTTAATGGACAGAAGAACTTTCTTTTTGCCTCTGAAATAGAATGTGTGAAAAATACCACCAGTATTTTAAGAGTCATTAAAGGTCAAAGTCTTTGGGGGGAAAGAATCTGTGGTGTGACTGAAGAAAGAGAGTTTTTTATCATCAGAGTCAAGACCTCAACATAGAGACCACAAAAGTGGGTACCTGTTGTCATAAGGGCAGCCTGTCAGGCCCAGAAGACAGAAACGCAATGACACTTGGAAATCATAGTCTCTGCCACATATAGTTCATTTGTTTATTTAACGAATACGTATCGGGTAGGTACTACCCATAAGGCAAACAGGAATGATCTGTGATAAAGATGACCAAGACAAGGAGTTTGCAATAAGTATGTATCAAGTCATAGTTTCCATGACAACAAAATGTAGTGGTCTGGGACTACATAAATGGATAAAAGAAAAATTAAAGAGTTTTTTCTTCTTACTGATTCCTTGTTTAAATTATTAATATAGGACTGGGGGATGGCTCAGAAGGTAAAGGCCTTTGCCTCCAAGCCTGATGATGTGAGTTCCATCCCCAGAACTCACATGATAGAAGGAGAGAACTGACTCCTGCAGGCTGTCCTCTGACCTTCACACTCTGGCTGCGGCCTGATCATGTGGGTGTATGTATACACACAGACACAGACACAGACTCAGACACACACACACACACACACACACACACACACACACACTAATAATAATAGTTTAAAAAATTACTAGCATAGCCTTTGCTTATCTAGTACATCCTCACTAAAGAACTGGCTATTTAATTTTTTTTAAGTTTTATTATGTTATTTTTAACTTCCTGAGGGATGGTGTGTCACTGCACACATGTGAATGCCAGAGGACAACTCTGGGCATTGGTTCTCGCCTTTTAGCATGTGGGTCCCAGGAATGAAACTCAGGTAGTCACTCAGCAGTGCTGAGCCGTCTCCCTGGTTCTAAACAATTGAGTCTTAATTACTGAGTAAGTCTAAACTTAAACCACATGTTGCACGTTTATCCATGTTGTTATTGCAATTTCTATGAATGATGTTTTTTTTATTAATTTAAGTGAATAGTGGCTATTTGGGAAATTGGGTTAAATTTTAATATTGCTATTATTTTCTCTGACACTGGGTCATTTAAAAAAGTGTATACATATTTACCTATACCTAAATAGATGGGATGAGCTCCAAATTCTATTTACTCTTAAACACTTTGCTAAGTTGCTCATTTATCAGGATAAAATTACATTATGCTTTCAATGCTTAAAATGACCTTATTGGCCTTAGTACAATAGTATTATATTATATAATCCAGACACTGCCATTATTTTCCTTCTACGATGCTACAGACAGCTCAAAATGTTTTATCATAGTGTACATGGCTCATAAACCTTATCTTTTATTTGACATTGCAGGCTGTTGATAATAGAATATCAAAAACTCTTCGAGAGAGCTAAAGGAAATAATTAGTTCACATTTAAATAAATGAGCACACACACAACCTATCTAAATCTAAGAATATCACAGGTATCTCACAGTTAATTGAGTGGGATGAAAAAAGTAAGTGAAAGGGATTTAATGTCTGAGACATACATGGAAATATTGCAATGTCAGAATGACGAAGGAGATCTGGATCGTCTTCATATGGCACTTACACGTCTGCTTACGAAATGTGTATGGACCTGTGTTTTCAAACCTGTTTGCGAATCTAACCTCTAACTTTACCATTTCAAGGCAGTCTCCAGAGAAGAGCATAAGCCAGCTGAGACCCCACTCAGCTTCATGGCTTAGCCCCCAGTGACTACATCCAAGGACTGTGCTTACAGGATCCAAACACTCATAAAAGAGATTCACGGTGATAATCTCAGAAGGAATTAATAAAGCCTGAGAGAACTTGTCAAAAAAATGTCCTCAAGATGATTTTATTTCAGTAATTGTTGTATTTTAAATGCTTTCATTTTCTTTTGTGATGTCTTTTATCTTACTTAGAGATGCTATTACTCATAAAATATGATATTCTGTCCATGAGGCTGTAACTGTAAATGAAACAATATTCTCATCTAGGCACTGATAAGGAGATTTAAATCCCCTGCTTCAGTGTAAGCCGATTACCACAGAGGTCACAAAACAGGTTTTCACATCCTTTAAGTGCTGCTGTGATATTTTATGTAACTGACCAAACACCTTTTCTTTCTTTTATTCTGTCCCAGAATTTGATTGGCAAACTATTTGGAAGGTTTACAAGATGGACTAGCTTTTGTATGCCTCGAGAAGTGGCATTATAGCCTTTGGGTGCAGCTGTGAGGACTGACTGAAGGCATCATTCAGCAAATGTTTATTGGGGACCGAGTGTGATAAACTGTGTGGCAAAACAATGAGGAAAAACAATGATCTTTCTACACCACCCAATTCCATGGGACAACAAGAAAGAGGATACACACACTCATTCATTCATTGCAAACACAGTAAATGTAGATGTCGAACATATTGATGTGGGATAGGCACTTGAGGATAACACATTTAACCTCCAACAGTTCTTTAGGCTGGGTAAGCTGCAGAATGGAAAAAAAATGCCAGTGGGGTTCATTCACAGAAGGACTTGACCAAAGGCACCGGGTTCAATCATACAGAGCCTCAAAAGACAATACAAGAGTTTTGGACGTTATTCAAAATTTGGTGGCAGATTCTAAAGGCTTATTTGGGGAAATGCCTGTATTTTAAGATGAAAAAAAAATCTTCTGCTTCCTAAGTGGGGCAACAGTCTGTCATGGTAGACTAACTGACACACATTGACCTAGGTCCAGGGTTCTCATTGGCTGATAACCAGCTGTGTAGCCCTGAGAAAGTTATTGACTCTCTCTATTCACCTGTTTTCAAAAGGGAATCTGTAAACGAATTTCTAAACAGTCTTATTAAATAAAAAACACGGAGCCAGATATAAGGGTGAAAACCTGAGAGATCAGGGAAATAGGAAAAGCCACAGCTACTCCACAGCTTCCAAAAGCGAGATACTTCCTGTCTACCCATGCTTATATGCTTTGCTGTTTTGCCATCTGATTTGCTCTCTCTGTCCAGCTACATCACTTCCTCTTCCTGCCCAGCTCTGTCATTTCCTGTCTGTTTGTACAAACTTCCAGACCTCCATGGTTAACTAGTGTTGGAATTTAAGGCATGTGCCACCATACCTGGCTCTGTTCCCAATATAGTGGTATTCTATTTGTGCTGAAATGTGATTTTATTTGTATGTTAATAAATAAAGTTGCCTAGGGGTCAGAGCTATCAGCAAGCCATAGCGAAAGCCAGGGCGGTGGTGGTGCACGCCTTTAATCCTAGCACTCGGCAGGCAGAGTGTGTTCAAAGATACAGCCAGCATTGGAGACACACGCCCTTAATCTCAATACCAACCATAGAAGACTTGGAGGTCTGTATAGAGAGGCAGTGACGAGGCAGTCACGTAGTTGGGTTTACAACCAATGAGAAGGAAGAACAGAACTCTTATTTTAAAGGCGAACGCACAGGGAGTAGTTCCTTTTCGGAGAGGTCTCTTGGCGGAAGAGGCTAGCTGGCGGAAAGCGGGTAAGACTCTTAGCTCTGACCTCTTTGGCTTTCATCTTTACATTGGCTCTGTGTCTCTTATTTAATAAGGCAGTTGGTTACATCTACAGTTCCCAGTGTGGCCTTGAACTCACAGAGATCCAGACAGATCCCTGCCTGCCAAGTGATAGGATTAAAGGCGTGTGCTACCATTGCCTGACTTCTGTGTTTACTTAAAATGGCTGGCTTTTTCCTCTGCTCTCCAGGCAAGCTTTACTAAAGCACAAATAAAATATCACCACATTTCAGCACAAATAAAATATCACCACAGGAATCAAAGATGCAGAGTGAATGAAAGGGGAGCTACAGAAGAGAGGAAGAGGAAGTAGAGACTCAATACTTACAAATGGAAATTTCAAATTGTGATTGACATAGACAAGGACTTATGATTTATTAAAATCATGGCCTTGGCCACAATAGTTAAAGGTGTATCAAGACCTCAGGGAAGAAAAAACAATCAAGATCCAAGCCAGGATTCTCTTTATATCCCTTAAATTTAATTGCATGCAAGCCTGTAT
The DNA here is from genome assembly GCA_902168415.1 of Peromyscus melanophrys. Classification (NCBI taxonomy): domain Eukaryota; kingdom Metazoa; phylum Chordata; class Mammalia; order Rodentia; family Cricetidae; genus Peromyscus; species Peromyscus melanophrys. The sequence continues at coordinate 7,780 of CABHPR010136080.1, read as the reverse complement.
ATCATAGAAATCCCTTGATATACCTATTCTGGCTGTGACACTGTTGAAATGTTCACACAGGTATTGTGAATAATCACTGCCTGATCCCTCCAGTGCCAACACCACCACGCATGCTGTCCCACCTCCAGAGCCCTGTAGATCTACCCACAGCTGATCCATAACCAGTCAACAAAACCCACTGAGATCCTTCTCTGTGTCAGTTCTAAGGGCCCCGCGCCTGCTGCAGGGTGTTGACATTTTATAGCTGCTCTAACAAATCATCACAAACTTAAATGTCCTTACCAAGACAACTGTGCTGTGTGACACTGCAGTTCCTGAAGTCTGACAGGACGTCTGTCCTAGTGAGCAAAAGTGTTCACAGTACTTCTGGGGACCTTGGGAGACCACACGTTTTCTTGCTGTGTCCAGTTTGTAAAATCTGCCACACTCATTGGTTTCTGGTTTCTTCTTTGGGGACAGCAAAGTAATCCTTAAAGTTCTCTACTATCCCACAGCTCATGACCCCTTTGCTTTGCATGTGCCCTATAACTCAGCATAACCTCCTCATCCCAAAAGCCTTAATCACATCCTCAAAATCCCTTTGGCTATGTGAAGTATCATCCCTGATGTTTGGGTTATAGATATCTTTGGGACCATTACTCTCTTTCCATGGTGGTTATATATTTAACCATCACACTTTAGTATATGCAGTAAGATTCTCAGAATGTTCACAAAAATGTGTCACAATCAAAACAGGAGATATGAAATAAAAGACTATGAGCTACACAGAAAAACCTAAACGTAAACCCATATCTCAAGAACTTGCTGGAGCACTGAAGACTTTGGATTATCTCCTCCTAGTTAGTAGATACCAATACAAAACAAATTAGGAAAAAGAAAAGATAAGAGTTGAGGGAAAATAGGGAAGGTTGTCTATCTCATTGCCAAGGCCCAAATCTCTTGTGGGCTCAGAAGAGGAGTAGGATGGAGGAGGGGCCCCAAGATTGGTAGATCCCCACAGGGAAAAGAAGAGGCTCCATACTGAAGAACAGGGAGGAGGGGATGAGCAGTGGAGGACAATGACAGTCTGAATTCATGCAGCCGTTCAGTGCCCATGGGACTGACTGAAGAGGTTTGGGGAAATGTTGAGATAAGTAAGGGATAGCTAATCTAGCGTACTTTATCTTCTCTGAGGATGCAGGGGCCATCTCTAATGGATCTTTGTGTATCAGACAGTGACTTGTGCATAATGAGAGTAAATGTCCAGAAATAAAACCAGAAGATGCAGTCCAGTGCTAGGCTGGACCCATGGATCTTAGGCACCCCGCTGACTGCAGCTTCCAGAAGGGTCAGGCAAGCAGCAGGTGCTCAATGTCAACCATTCAGTGTTGAATGAATAAAAAGAAATGGATGCATGTACACAGTGGAAGAGACAACAGTTTTTTTACTGAAAACAACAGATATTTGGATATCTGTTTCAATAACAAGAAAAGGCTGGAAACCAATACTCTATTCAGTATATTGGCATCTTGATACACCCTATCAAAGCCTAAGTGATAGAATGATCTTAAAAGCCTATATTCAGATCTATAAATAGAGTTGCAAGATATGTTAAATAAAAATATACCATGTTCCATTAAACTTGAATGTTTGACAAACACCAAATAATGTTTCAGTGTGTATACCAAATATAGCACAGCAATAAATCTTTAAGGTTACATTGCACTTTGGGTAAATTATGACTTTGTAAAGATATCCTATTTTTATAGATGGAATTACTTAAGAAAACAAGGGAAGTATTTCCCCCAGATAAATACGCTCAAAATGGAGCTAGGGAATGGTAGAAACCAATGGTGTTGTACAGGCTTCATTAAGTGCACAGTTTTTTTTTCTGGGTCCCAGGGCCCACAGCGAAAAGTGAAATGTATCTCCTTATGCTTTCTGTGGAGCTGTCACCAAGTAGTAATCAGCAAGGATAAATCAGAAGGGACAGTCAGTGAGATCAGCAAGAGCTGCCATACCCATGCTACCTGACTCACAGCCTTAGAAAAGGCACGGTGTTGCTGTAGATTCATTTGTGCTTAATCCCAAGAATTTTTACTGATTTCTCCCCCCAACCCCCAACAGGCATTTACACACTACCTGCCTGGTAGGCCTGAAAATACCAGATGGTGCTTGGGAACAAAGCAGACTCGTTGCCATGGAAACGAGATACTATCCCAGCTCCATGCAGCTGCCATCTTTTTTTTTTCCTAGCCTTTCACTGAGGTGTTCTGATAGGAACAAGAACTGATAAAATATACAGAGTCTCCCCACCCCCAACACACACATACACCCTCACCAACCCTGTAATACACCCAGTACTCTCAGGTTCCTAAAACAATGGGAAATTACTTGATTTCCAGCTCCTCCAATCAGGGTATGAGTGGTAAGTCCCTGCTTTGACATCATCTCTTCCCTTAAACAGCAATGATGCATCTATTCTGTTCCTGAGTTAGACAATCCTTTGTTGCCCCAGCTTTGACATTCCTGGAAGTGCAAAGTAAGTGTATGTAATCACTGCAATGTTTCTGCCTCGAAGGAGAGTGGAGAGTGACCTCCTCTATTCCCTCAGTTCCCCTCAGGAGCTAGCAGAATGCTGAGCACTCAGGGGAACGGTGATGAGTTCTTGTGGCTTAAGGTCTGATTTTGAAGGATGCAGTTATTGGCCTCAAGCCCTTGCCTCTGCCTTACTTCTTCTGGCAGCTATGGGATCCTCAAGGGAGTATGACTGTTGGGGAGGTCTTCAAGGCAGATGGAAAGAGGAGGCCACAATATGAATAAACCAGGTTAGGTCTTAGTGACTTGAAGCCATGGCTTAAATAGTTGTATTTAGCAATGAAGGGGTATTAGAGTTGAAGCATTGGGGGTATTGGTTCCTGCTTCCACAAACTCACAAGTGCATTTTGACTTTAAGTAACACACACAAGTCCTCTTGTAATTCGAGAGGTCAGAAGTCCAAGACTAGTTTCACTGGGTTGGTTGGAGAGCTCAGGGGTTGAGGACACAGCTCATGGGTAGAGTGCATACATAGCATGTGTGAGGTCCTGGATTTAATCTCCAGTACACAAAGAAATAAAGGAAGATCACAGCATGTGTGAGGTCCTAGGTTTAATCTCCAGTACACAAAGAAATAAAGGAAGATGGAGAGAGGGAGAGGGAGAGGAAAGGAGGGATAGGAAGAGAGAGAAGGGAGAGAGAGAGAGGAAGGACAAGCATACAGGTCTGTTTGTTCCTTATGGAACAGAATCTGTCTCTTTCCACTTCACAAGCCCATCTATGTTCTCTGATGCTGTATTTCCAGCCAATAGGATGCTATCTTTTCTTCCACTGTTACTGTATGTTCTCTCCCTTGTCTTCCTCTTACAAGAACACTTTGCTCACATTTAGGGTCCTATAAAGTATTTCAGAACAATATCCTCATTCCAGAATGTAGCAGGACTTTCTTGTTGGAATTTCTTTGGACCGCCAGTCCCCAAATAATGACATGCAGACTTATAATTAATTATGAAAGCTTGACTTTAGCTTAGGCTTGTTTCCAACTAGCTCTTATAACTTAAATTAACCTGTTTCCATTAATCTACATTTTGCCATGTGGTTCTTTATCTCTCCTCAGTACTGTGTAACCAATTTGCTCCACATCTTGCTGGCAAAATCCGCACCTAGATTCAACCTCTGCCCAGAAATCCCGCCTAACCTCTCCTGCCTATCTATTGACCACTCAGCTTTTTATTAAACCAATCACAGTGACACATCTTCACACAGTGTAAACAAATATCTTGCAACACCAGAATCCTTAATCATATCTGTAACTTCCTTTTTGCTGTATAAGATGGTGGGCCACTCATGGATTCCAGGGATTAGAAGGGTATTATGGGAAGCCATTTTTCATCCTGTGCTACTTCCCTAAATAATAATAATAATTCTTCTTCTTCTTCTTCTTCTTCTTCTTCTTCTTCTTCTTCTTCTTCTTCTTCTTCTTCTTCTTCTTTCTTTCTTTCTTTTTTTCTTTTTTCTTTTTTGGTTTTTTGAGACAAGGTTTCTCTGTGTAGTTTTGGTTCCTGTCCTGGATCTTGCTCTGTAAGATCAGACTGGCCTGGAACTCACAGAGACCCACCTGGTTCTGCCTCCCAAGTGCTGGGATTAAAGGCATGCACCACCACCACCCAGCTCTTCTCTAGATTCTTATGATCTGTAACTATAAGAATGAAGGTGACCAGGCATTACACGGGATTTAACCTGTTGGAATGTATAGGTAGTCCTGAGGTTCCCTGTTTGCAAGTCTATTGAAAACTCCCTAGGACTGGAGAGATGGCTCAGTGGTTAAGAGCACTGGCTGCTTTTCCAGAGGTCCTGAGTTCAATTCCCAGCACCCACATGGTAGCTCACAACCATCTGTAATGAGATCTGGCGCCCTCTTTTGGCCTGCAGGCATACATGCAGAAAGAACACTGTATATGTAATAAATAAATAAATAAATAAATAAATAAATAAATAAATAAATAAATCTTTAAAAAAAAAACTCTACGCTTGTACAGTAAAGATTTGGTAGTATGGTCAAGGTCAAAGTTAAGAGGTGTGGGAGGTTAAAGTATTTGTCCAGAAGCTTGGAAGGTTGCACCACAGTCAGAGAATCTCAACAATCCCACAGAAGAGGTTTGGCAAAAAACCAGTGACAGAGGCTGTCCATGCTTCCAGGTAATGGTGAAGATCCCCAAATAGTTTGCTAGTTCCTCCCTGGCCCTTCAGGCACAGGAAATGTGTTTCTGTGTCTGCCTTCAGTAAATTGCTATTTCTTCTCACTGTCTGCCTCGGAGCATCCCTTGCCTTTGCAGATGCTTCTGTGTGGCTCCCACAGCTCTGGAAGTTGCCCATTTCCCTACTTCAAGAAAAATGGCTGTGGCAAAGAGGGGAAAACCCATATAGTATCTTTAGAAAAACTGTAAATATTTCATCGTTTCTTACTAAACATACATTATTAACTCTGTAATGTAAATATTTTATGGCCTGCAACTGGCAATTTTGGAATATATTGGTATGTTTGGAGAATTGTGGTTCAGTTAAAAACCCTACCCTGTACACCCAGCTCATATTTAAGTTACACAACTCTTTAAAAAGCATTTAACTCTCAGAATTAAGGGAGTAATCGAATCCACTTTTTTCAAAACAGCCTTAAGGACCAAATTCAAGACCTGAGACAGCACATGTGTGTGAAAAGAGAAAGTTTAGGGTGCTATAATAGCTCAGAGCTTTGTCTTTAGATGGATGACAGCGCAACAGAGTTATAAACACTCAAGTGGGTCTGTTCATCCAGGGCACGGAAGGGGCAGGTACACCCACAGTGGCTCATAAGAATACCAGAATCCGTTGGGAGTACAATCTGAGTTTCATCACACACAAAAAGGCAGAGGAAAAAATCTTCCCCACTTTAGGGTAAGTATTTGGTATTGTGCACTGGAAGAGAAAACCCTTTCAATAAATAAAATGGTTCCATACCAGAACATTTTAACTAGGTTTTCAGATACAGACCTAAATTGTTTGGAGATTTTTTTTTCTTTTTTAATTCCAGTGACTCTTCAATATAGAGGTCATAGAAGCTGCCATCATTCTAAATTACAGCCCATTTCAGAGGTTGGCTGTAATCCAGGAGGTTGCATTATTCCAAATTGCCTGTCAAAAACTGTCAAAACACTGCCATTATCAAAAAGCAGTCCTTTAAATAATTTTCCCACTTTTTCCCTGAACTTACCAGCACTGAGCCTTGATAGCGTCCCTTACAGGCACAGTGAGTGAACGCCTTTCAAATGAGAAGTAGAAAAAAGGGAAAAAGTCTAGGCACACAACAGTAATATACAAAATTCTAGGCAGAAAATTAAGTCCAATCCGTAGATTCTGTTTTTCCCTGAAGCAATAACCATTGCTAATCTACATGTGGAGCAGTAGCCAAAGAACGTGGAAACTGTGATTACAAACAGTATGGCTTCTCTGTGCTTAAAATCTCAGAAACAGGCACTAGGGGAGGTGGCTCGGTTGGCAAGTGCTCACCTTGCAGGCAAAAGGACAAGTCCCTAGAGCCCCAGGCAGAGTGGTGCCTGCAAACCCTGCCCTGGAGAGGCAGACAGGTAGGTTCCTGGGGTTCGCTGGCTGGCCTGGTCTACTTGATGAGGTCCAGGATAGTAAGAGAAATATGTCAAAAAAAAAAAAAAAAGTGAGCAGCCCCTGAGAAATAGCAGCTGGGTTGTCTTCTGGTCTTGACTTGCACCTGAGCACACACACTGAAGCCACACATACATGTACATGTGACAACATGCACACATATGTGCAAAGACTTCAACAGCTAGTGGCCCCTCTTCATAGCTTCATTTCTGCCCTCTTGTTCAGTATCCAATTCATAATGAAAAATAGTGTTTGTGAATTATTGGAGTCTCTTCCTTTCTATTCATAATTGATAATTGTCTGATTTATCAAAGGCTTTCCCACAGAGTTGAACCCTAATCCCATAGTCCATAACTCTAGCCTTTTAAATATATATTTGACAAATAAAAATAGTGTATATGTAATGGGAACAACATGATGGTTTATGTGTGTACATATTATAAAATGATTACCACAAAGAGCTAATTAATAAAGCTATCACGCCATTTTTCCCCTTTCTTGTGCTAAGAAAACTTGAAACTACCTTCTCAACATGGAAGTACATGATGTGGCATTGTTAACTACAGTCAGAGAGCTATAAATCAGATGTCCAGAACTTACATGTCCTGGATAACTGACACTTTGTACTCTTTGACCAACAGCTCCGGTTTTCACACTCCTCACCCCTCCAACCACCATTCTACCCTCTGTTTTCCCACTGTTTTGAAGTCTGCACGTAAGTGATGTAGTATTTGTCCTTCTGCGTCAGCCTTGTTTCACTCATAATTTCCTCCAGGTTTATTCGTTTCTCTCTCACCGTGAAATGGGCGCACAGGTAAGGCTAGGCTGGCTGGCCAGCGAGCCCCAGAGCTCCTCCTGTCTCTAAAATGAGCCACCATGCCCAACACTCCCATGTGGTTCTGGTGGTTGAACCTGGATCCTCATGCTTCCGTGGCAAGGGCTTTATCAGCAGAGCTGGCTCCCCTGGCTCTGTTCCCGAATCTTAATGACTGTGAACAATGTTGCAATGAACACATTGAAAATGGATGTAGCCATTGTGGAAAGCAGTATGGCCATTCTTCAAGAAATTAAGAATGTAAGTACAGATGTTCAGCCACTTCTGGAATATCCAAAAGGAAGCATCCCCTCTAACAGATGACCTCACTCCTTGTTCTCTTTTAAACACGTGATCCTGCTCTTTAACTTGGAAACCCCTCCTTCATCGTCCTCTTTCACTTAGGACTCAACTCCAGAATTCTACTACTGTGTTAGAAAAACCTCCCCTGTAACACAGACGTCCCGCCTGCCTACATCTTATTCGGTACTGAACCTGATGTTAAGACTTCTGTTCTAACAAAGAATTTCAGCAACCACTCCACTGAAGACCATGTATCTTTCAAACAGTGTGAGATGACAAAATATTTTAGAGAGACTGCACTTATTTTGAGACATTACAATTCAAGCAACGAATTAGGAAATCAGGAGAGTAATTCAGTCCTACAATGGCTGTGACAGTCTTATTTGTCAACAACTCGTTTTCAGAAGAAAATGGAACTCAAAATGCACAGCTTCCAAATTCAGACAAAGAGACACATAGAAATAGTTCTTCACACAATCAGTAGTATAT
>CABHPR010136079.1:32879-44027 GCA_902168415.1 Peromyscus melanophrys | reverse complement strand
CCCCCCCCCCCTTGCTAGATCAAAGCATACCACACAGCCAAGTGTAGACCCTTCCAAACACCTGGTAACCATGCCCATGTTCAAATCATCCCCTTATGCAGCCCTGCTGGTTAGGGCAAGCTCAGATTCTCGGACCCTGAGTAAATTCTCACTAGGAAACCTCTGCAGGTCTCTACAAAGCAGTTACTACAGTCAAGAAAGGAATTTGTCTATCATGTAACATGTCTATTCCCTGCCCCCACCTTTTTTTTCTTTTGAGCAGAGCACCTAAAATCTATGCTGTCAGCCTGCCTGGGCTCCATCAACACTCTCAGCCTACCTGGGTTCCATCTATGCTCTCAGCCTGCCTGGGCTCTGGTAGTATTTTTTGCATTTACTCTCATTCTTCTCTAATTCATCACCTGCACTGCCGAGTTTAGGAAATTTTTGTATAAAGATTATATCATATTGATTTTTTTCTTGCAGCAGTATGGCTTATTACAGTTTAAAGTGCTTGCTTATATTCAGACTGCTCATATTTCTTAACCTCTCTGAGGTTCACTTTCCTGTAAGTGTGGATAATTCTGTGACCCATGCTTTGCATGGAATGTTTCCTACACATGTTAGTTCTTTTCCATAGTGTGTAGTAAGCTTGAAAATACCCTTTACTTGTAATTGTTGATATGTGTTGGTCTTCTGTGCTGGACTTTAAGTTTCACGAGGTCCTACTACATAGTATTTTCCATAGCTGTATTTCAAGTACCCTAACAATGTATATAATTAGGATGCACAACATGATTTTCTAAATCTATATTTTATTTCATTCTGTAATACCTGGCCACTTGTTTCCCCCATGTGATTTCATGGTTCTGTGCATTTATTTGTTCATGCCCTTTCTTTAGAATAGCACACTGCTTCCCACTTTAACTACCTGATGCATTTCCTGTTTAGCCTTTGAGTTCTAGGATGATGCCTGTGGGATTTTATAGAATGTTTTCCCTACTTTGGTGTGGCACTATCTTATGTTATTAACAAATATGTTTATTTAATTGTTATTAATTATAGTAACTACGTTCATTGTAGTCTTCTTTTTCATTTTGTCATCAAGATGTGTATAGGCATACATAGAGATGTACAGACACATGTCCTGCATAATGATACGTAGAAAACATATCATTTTTCCAGGAATCGATTACATTACGTTTCAGTTTAGAATTTTGTTCAGTTGTGGGTATAAGCAAACCTTTAGCCCAGGCTGTGACCTAGTCATAGTTCTCAGCAGTAAGACTGACCTTATGGTTTAAATTTATGTATAATATCAGGTCTGGAGAGACGGATCAAAGGTTAAGAGTTCTTGGTGTTCACTAAGAGGATCAGAGTTTGGTTCCCAGCACCAGCGTCGGGTGGGTCACCGTCACCTGTAACTCCAGCCACAGGGGATCTGACTCCATTTCCTGACCTTCATGGGTGCCCACATGCATGTGCACATACACTCCAAAATAAAAATTATTGTGTAAGACCAGATTCATATAATCCAACATCTTTTCTTCCTACTGGTTTCATCATTATCTCACACTCATAAGAGAGATTTAGATGAGTTACATTTTAGTTTGTAAGATGCTTTCATCCTTGTTCAAGAGTGGAAAATTCCAACTGGAGCCTGGTTCCTTACAAACTTCTTCCTACTATCTGAATATTTAGTTTCTAGATCTACTTTATTTTGCTTTATGTTTTACTTCATTTAAGTTACAAAGCAGTTGTAATTAAAAAATGAATAGTTTAATTAAAATTAATGACTATAATTCTTTTAGTGAGCATCTATTGTCATACCTGCTATAATCAACTGCTATTATTTGTATCATCAAATGAAAATTTGCATGTACCATGAAGACTTAGTTATGCATTTCAGTTTCTCTTGTTTTTTATTAGTGAGAGATGTGTTTTTAAAGAAGACTACAAAGACTTTAGAGTAGGTGGCTTTACAAATTGCGTAGTGATTATTCTCAGTTCTCCATTGTTGAATGTTTCTGTCACTGATGTAGATTTGAAAGAATGAACCAACACATGATAATTTTAAAAACGACATCTTGTTCTTTGGCATATAAATAGTGAGCTTTACAAAAACTGTTCAGCTAAATCCACATAAATCTTCCTCCACAATCAAACAACCAAATTAAAAATTAGGTTACATTCTTTTTTTTTTTGTAGTTCACATAAAGTGTAATTGGATAAAAGCTATCTTTAATTTCCAGCTCTCGCAATTCCTTTCCCTCTTCCTGTCTTACTTCCTTTCTCTCCTTTCTCCTTCCTTTCTCACTTATTGTTTTGACTTTTTCTCTCCCCCTTTCCTTGTATTTTTTGTCTTTCATTTTTTTTCTACCCTGTCTCCCAGAAAGAGACAACTAGACATTCTATGTTCCACTAAGTCCCAGACCAAGAAATAGCACAATTTGAATACAATTTTAGGACTCTCAAGCATTCTTAATGCATGTGCATGTGTGCTAAGTGTGTGTGTATATGTGTGTGTGTGTGTGTGTGTGTGTGTGTGTGTGTGTGTGTGTGTGTATACCTGTGGAGTTTTGCATGCTGTCTTTCTCTACTGCTTTCTACATTATTGTATTGAGACAGAGTCTGTCACTGAACCTGGATCTTCCTGATTTCTCTGGACTGATTAGTCAGGGAGCCTCTAGGATTCACCTGTCTCTGTTCCTGTAGTTTTGGGACTAAAGATGTGTTCATGTTTCATGGCTTTGCAGCAAACACTTTACCCATCATATATCTTTTTAGCATGGTTACAGATTTCTAAGAGCAAATTATATTTTTCATATGTCAATGGGTAAAAGCAACACTTAATGAAGAAATTCATATATTTCATGTATCATCAGTCACAAGAATTCTCTCTATATATTTGAAGAGACATAGGTGGTCAAGGAACATTAATAGTGCAGCTTTAATTATTTCTTGGTGTGGTTTCTTGAAATTTTTGAGTTATTTATGATAGTAAGTAACTCCTCAGATTCATGAGCTGGAGATTTTACTTTCTAGCTCATCTAATTCTGCTTTTAAGAAAGCACACACAGGGCTGGAGAGAAGGCTCAGTGGTTAAGAGCACATGCTGCTCTTGCAGAGGACCAGAATTTAGATCTCAGTCAGATCAGGCAGCTCACAACTACCTATAATTCCAACTTGAGGAAACCCAGCTTCAGTCTCTGTAGGTACTACATACACACTCACACAATAACACATGCATACAAATAATTAAAAGTAAAAGTAAGTCTTAAAAAAAGCAAGCATGTAAGATCTCAGTCAGTTAAACCAAATCAAGCTGGTTTAGAAAAGAGGGTTTCTTCTCATGGAGGTCACAGCATGGCCATTGCAGAGGCTTATCCTTAGTCCTAGAAATGTGCCTGAGAACACAGTCACGTTGGTGTTTCTTCTTCTGAACTCTGAGACTCAAATCTATCCTGTTCTGTTACCTGATACATTGACTGGAAAGCATATTATAAGCATTGGGAATACATTTTGGACATGTTTTTCCAGTACAACTAATTGTTTAAAATACACTTTTTAATCCATGGATTCATTTGTCACACCACCCCCACTTTTTAGAAAAACCATTTATCAACAACAATATTCACAAGCATGTGTTCAGGTCTGTTTATTTCTAACTAGTATTGTGTTGACTAGCTGTGATTGTACCCTTTATTGTTTACAGTGACTAGTTCCTCTTCAGTTTCCCTGTACAGTTTCTATACACACTTAGGAGCTAAAACAATATGTCTGTTGTTTCTTCTTGTTGTTGGTCACAGTCATGGCCTTCCCTTTGGATGTGGTTTTGTTGGTGCACTTTTGACCGTAATTGATGGAAGTTCCCTGGGCCTCATAGGAGAGGGGATTGTGGAGGGTTAGCTTCCACTGTTTTTTGTTCATAAGAACACTACTGACCTGGGATGCAAGCAGCCACCTTTGAGCATCTCTGATCGACTCAATTCTCAGGATCTTCTGTCTCCATGAGGATGGCCAGTCTTCATTTCATGACCACTGGAATATATACCCTTGGGAAACTTTGACTTTTAGGCTGTCCATTGTTGTGTGTCTAGATTGGTTTTGCATGTATAATTTCTCAGGCCCTATTTCCTTCTTGACTTTAAAAAAATAACTATTTTTTTTTAAAGAAATGTTTTAACACACTGAATCCAATTAGTGCTACCTATATGTGCATAGATGTAGGATCATATACTGGGGGCCAGGAATCTACCAGTGTCCACACACCTAAAGAAAAGCAACTCTTCCTTACCCAGCAACTATCAACTGCCAGTGATACTTTAGCTAAAGGTGGTGCCTCTGTAGGCCCCTTCTGCTCCATCCTGGAATGTTTAACTGGCTTGATCTTGTACAAGTCTTATGCAGGTTACCATAGCTGTTATGAGTTCATGTGTACACCAGTCATGTCAGGTCCAAGGACAGCATTTTAGAACATTTTCCCCTATCATCTGGCTCCCAAATTATTCCTTCCCGTCTTTCCAATATTGCCTGAGCCTTGTAGGGCAGCTGGGTTAAAGTAGATGTTCCCGCTGTGGCTGAGCATGCATAGTTGCTTATTCTGAGCACTTTGGATAGTAATGACTCTGCATTAACCATTGCCTACCACAATATGAAGCATCCCTGACCTCCTCCTTTTCTTATTAAAAATGGATGTTGAGGATCTTTTGTAGACTAGACACATCCCAGGGATTGCATACATGCTAGTGTCCAGTTCTGGCATGGTGGTATCCTTGAGCTTAGACTATTAAGTAAATAAGTAGCATATTCTATTCACTTTTCTTTACTGTAAAATACCTGTGACAATGAACTTGCAAGAAGAAAAGGTTTATCTGTGCATTGCTTGTAGGTTCCAGTCACAGCTGAATGCACTCATTGATTTTTGCCTCTGGTATGTGGAGGAAGCACACAGAAAGCAAACCATTCACATCATGGTTAGGAAGCAAAAAGGAGGTAGAGAAGAGGTCAGCACCCTTGTCCCCTAGAAGAATGTATCCTAGTGAGATTCTCCTGGGCCCTACCTCCTAAAGGAGCCACCATCTCCCAGAGCTGTCCCGGTGATCAAACCCATGACACATGGGCCTTTGGAGGCCACTCAAGGTCCAAACTGTTGCACTAAGATTATTGTTAATTTTAGGGATCAGACTATTTAGAAGCACGAGAGATTATCTTTGCTTTTTATTTAGATAGACTGGGAAACTAACCCTTGTACATGCTAGGCAAATGTTCTGCCTCTGAGCCATACCATTGGTCCTACTCACTGTTCACATACCATCAGTATTTTACTTTGATTTAATAAATCCTTAGGTACAACTCACTGCAAGGAAGTACCTCTTCAGATACTAGTTATTAGTATTAGGTACACAATCTGTTGCTTATTTTTTACATTATATAAATCTCTTCTGAAGGGTTGAAAAGCAGAAGGATGAGTTGAAATCATTTGAGAAGACAGGTCTTAGTATGATAACTATGATCATATGGTCTATAGGCTGGTACCTGGATTCAAAGTCTGCTTTTACCATTCATTCATTTCATGTCTTAGGCACTGTTCTTATGCTGTGAGAAGCTATCATGACCAAGGCAACTCTTAGAAAGCATTTAACTGGAGGCTTGCTTACAGTTTCAGAGGATTAGTCCATTATCACCATGGTGGGGAACAGACAGGTGTGGTGCTAAAGCAGTAGCTGAGAGCTTTATATCCTGCTCCATAGGTAGCAGATAGAGAGAGGGCCTGGTGTGGGCTTCTGAAACCTCAGAGCCCACTCAGTGACATATCTCCTCCAACAAGGCCACACCTCCTAATCCTTCACAAATAGATCCACCAACTGGGGACTAAGCATTCAAACATATGAGCCCATAGGGGCCATTCCCATTTAAACCACTATACTATGGAACTACAGGAAAACCATTTAATATTTCTTGTTTGGTCCATTATCTTTTGTTAATAAAAGGCAACAGTGTTTGTTTCATACTGTTATTAAGAAGATTATATCTAAGGGTAGATGCTTCTATCTTTCCCACACTTGAGTCTGCTTCTTTAAGTTTAAAATGAATTAACGAAATTATCAGGTGCTCTGTGGACTTGTGTGGATAGTGACTGTCTGATGTTTGAGCTGTCACAGGAATAAAATGTCCTTTACTGTGGAAGGCTCTATCAGATCTCTTGTCCTATTGACATGTACAATCTGCCTGGCTCTGGTTTTAGCTATATGAGCTACTATGTTAAATAAAACAAAGTCAGTTGCTTAAAAACGTAATAAAGAACAGTTGGATCAGGTATGGTAGTACATGCCTTTAATCCCAGCACTCAAGCAGGAGTGAGCTCTATGAGTTGGAGGCCAGCCTGGTCTACATAGAGAGAGCGCCAGGACTTCCAGAACTACATAGAGAAACCCTGTCTCAAAGAAAAAAAAAAACCTTTGATATATCTTAGGTTTGATTGGCACCAACATCTATGAATATCAGCTCAGTAGCATAAATACCAGTAACTGTAGAGATTTTTTAAAAAAGTAACTATGATATGCCATCCATGTGTTCAAGGTTTATATTTCTAGTAGAATGATAGAACATGTATTTTCATACTGTCAGAAAAGAAGCAACAGCTGTCCTACTGTGTATTCCCAAGGGCACTGATCAATTTTTTCACACAGTGGGTGAAGTTATTGACAGGGTAGCACATGTTCTAGTATAGGTTATTTTGCTCATGACATCATAAGTTCCAAGGAAGTACTCCCAGAGTTCAGAGAGGAAAGAGGTCACATGTGACTAAAGTGGTTAGCAGAGGCCTTGGCTTTATACCTTCAAGAACAAGAAGACTAACTAGAAGACCTGTGAGAGCTTTAGTCTTTTCTGTTGCTATGACAAATTAGTAGAGGCTGAGAAGTTTATATGGGAAAGAGAATTATTTAGCACATGTTTCTGGAAATCTAAGAATATGGCACTTGCATGTTTTTAGCTTGTGATAGAGGCTGTGTGATACCCCATGCATTAAGGGAAAGAGGAAGAAAGATGGGTATGGAAGAGAAGACAGGGTGAGATAGGAAGCAAGACAGTGAGTTGAGGAAGCTTACTTTGTAATAACTCATGCTTGAAGTAACTAACCCACTCTCACAGGAACTACGATAATCCATTAGTACATAACATGCCTATGTGTTGTCTGTTGAAAGAGCAGAAATTTATGCCATACACTTTCTAATGGATTCTTGTGTGATATGTGAGTTTTAATTTCAAATACATTTATCAGAATTTAGCAACATGAATTAATCAATCATTAACTATCTACTAATTGGGAGTAGAATTACCATTCAGAAGACATTTCTTAAAATTCTTTACCTCTTAGCCAAGATTTACTTACAAGGAGATGCTGTCAGATTTGGGTGAGCTTTCTAAATGTTTAGTTCACCTGTCATTGCTTGCTGAGAGTTTGAATCATTAGACATCTTTCCTTAAGATGGATTCCTTTTGTTAGTAGGAGGGTGGGCAAAATGAAAAATTCTGAAAAAAAATTGGGTTCTGACTACTTTTGGTGTTGAGGGCGTGTCTGGAGTTTTTGTTTCTCTTTTGTTCAGTGTCAATTTCTGCTTTTATATTGCAAAAAGTAACAACCCTTTTAAGCTTTTTAATATCTTGTTATGTGGTTTGCTAGAGTTTAGTAAACTTTGGATGTGGCACAAATGAAATATTAGTTATTAAGTTAGTTGCCAGACGATTCACATATGATCTCCTCCTATATCTAGAACCATGGGGCCAGATATTCCAATGGTGTTGTGTTTACTATGTACCTAAATAAATAGTTGATCATCTTCTTTAGCATGTACTTAACAAATAGTGTTTGAGGGGTAAATGTGTGGCTAGAATGGATGACATGTTTATCTAATTAAAACATGGCAATTTTATGAGAAAAGTAGCAACTTTAAGGACTTTTCAATCACCAGATGGATGTGTAGAACTGGAGAGAATTTCTTCCCAAAGGAGGCAGCAGCTGTTAATAGCATAAAACAACCTACATTATACTTAGGGTAGTTAACCCACAGATGCACAAATATTGGCAGTAGACCTGAGAATCTTCATTTCATTAAATAGCATCAGAGACTAGATGGAAGGCACCAGATGCTGACCAAAATAAAATGTCAAAACCTGGCCAGTAGGAAAGATGTCCTAAAATTTCCCTCCACATATATGACCACTAATTAGAATAAGAGATTTATAACATAGGTGTCTGAAACAGAAAAGTAGGAATGAATTTAAGTAAAGTGATTGAATCTGTCTTGCAAAGGTTGTAAGTAAGATCTGTCCATGTATCCTTGCTTCTCTTTAGTGCACGGACAGTGAATGAGATGAGGGGATATTAGTGCTAAGGAGGGAATCAGCTCTCATCAGAGCTGTCAGGGAGACCCTGAGACTGACCTGTGAGTAAATCTTTGCCCACACCTCCTTCATCAGATCATGTTTTTCTTCATTTGACTCAATAACATTTTAGACTTATTGTGGATTTTCTCATACTTAAAACCAGGAAATTCATGCAGGAAAGTTTTCTGGTTTCTCTTAACCCTATAGTTCTTTGCATGAATTTTATCTTTCTCTCTTTTAAACATCTTTGTTGATGGCATTTGAATTAGGGGTCTTAGTGCTCTATACAGAGAATCTCAGGGAAGATACACTGTGTGCTTATTCTGAAGGCCCCACCTTGTAGATTAATAGAGTAGGTCTGCATGTTTTTCTTATCCTATTTCCCAGAGATTAGGTTCCTATCTAACTTCTTGCTTACTGGATGCTCAGTTTCTTGTTACATCTGAGAGTATGACTGGAATTCCCAGGCCTGGAACATGGCTGGTCCCAGGTTATAGTTTGCAAAGTGGAGATTAAGACAGAAGAAAGACAAGAAACACTGGGCTGTGCTGATGCTGGCTCATCATTGTGAGTCTTGTCATTATGCTCCCTCATGCTGTCTGCACTGAGTTGATACAGCTGAGCTAATGCCCCTCCTCAGTCTTCTCAAGCACTTTCCATGGTTAACTTTTCATGAAATCCACATCTTTTTCCTTAGTTTTGTTAGTACTTGTTGTGTTTACCCTGCCTAGAGTGTTATTTCACACTTATTAAATCTCAATTTACAACCTGTCACCTCAATAATCAATAAGAACAAGCAATATTCTCCTCTAAAATGGTGGGCCTGGGCTCTATAAGAAAGGTAGCTGAACATGAGCCTGGAAGCAACTTGATTTCCTCTTTTAGGTGTATCCTGCTTCCAAATTATTGTGTATTTCAAAGTGGATCTCAAGTGAATCTTTTGAAGACTTCCAAATTGCCTATGGCTCATGTGAAGCTCATAGCAAAGAGACAAAGTTAGTTGAATACTGTGACCCCATGTCCCTCTCTACTTGTCTTCTATTAATTCCTCCAAACTAGCTCATGTGTTGCCTGCTCTGGGAAGACCCTCTTTGATTTTAAAGAGTGGTCCTGTTCTTATAAATTACTATTATAGTAAGTGTGTTTCCATAGCACAATTGTATTTAATTTGACAATCCCTCTTTTATATCATGTTCTTCTACCTGGACTCTGCTGCTTTTCATGAATAGGTTTCTGGTGCCAGCCACAGACATAGTGTATGTATGATCCAAGATGGGTGGTCAGTAAACTGGTTGTTTAGTGGAAGTTTGAAATTGTATATCCTTCACCTCCAGTAAGATTAAGCTGCTTAAAGGTTTACCTTGTATGTTCTTCCTTCTTGTAGCACAGATGATTTTATTTATCAAGTATAACAGTCATATTTCCTGTTTCTATGTTGCTCTCTCCAAGTAAGGTTGGAAGAAATGTCATAAGACATTAGAGGACATTTGATGGTCAGAAAAAATTTATATACTTTGGGGGAAACTAATTTTTCTGTCCCAACTCCCAACGACATTAGCCTTGCTCCATCAGCACTTAGAAGAGAAATCATCTTTTCTATATTCATAATCAGAGCTATTCCATAGTTTAATTATCTGGGTTTGAAAAATGGAGGTAAATAGCACCCTTGTCTAGCTCCTAATTCAAAGATTCTGGTAGATTCTCTGTTAATTGTACTCCATCCCTCACACATTTGGTAGTTATTTCTTCTTCATGTAGATTTCTCAGTGATTTCCTAGGAATCTGAACCAATATCCAAGTAACACTAGAGTTCTGCCATGGCAGGAAGTGTTGAGTGTCCTAGGTGTATGGAACTTACAACTCTATACTTCTAGCTGAGTGAAATTTATGTTCCAGAGGGTGCTAGCCAGCAAGATCGGCAGATCATGTGGAAGTCCAGAGGAACCGAGGAGCATCCACTGTTGAGTATTCCTGAGTGTTCTGTCTTCATCATCTCCTAGAGTCCAAAGTGAAGAACTGAGAGCTCTGAGTTCCTATTCAGCATCAGCCTAGTCCTCAACTCTGAGACAGTGAGAGATGCTTAATGACTGGCATGCTGTAGAAAAATGTTGGAGGGTCATGGATAAAAATGACCACAGCAGAAGAGTCAGCACCATCGGGTCCCTACCACTTAACACTCTGGGTGTCTTTTATTCTTGAAGTGAATTTCTTGCCATTTCTTCTTCTATAATTCCTGGTTTATTTAACCAGAGAAACATGGTTCTTTTGGGGCTTTCTCTGGGAACTTGATGTTGTAAAGTTCCATTAATGGTGTAAAGCTATAAAACAGCATTATATATTTATAGCTCAGCAAAGCTATAAAACAACGTTCTACTTAATAGTGCCCTGACACTATCTTAGTCACTATTTCAGAGTTCTTCTTAGTCTCAAGTTAGACTTTTAGGTTTGTCAATTACACATAGAGAATATAGTAATGTCCTTAAAAGCTCCTTTGTCTACTGAAGTACTTAAAAAGAACCCCAGTTGAATTATATTAAGTAAAGGAGGAGCCTCAAGGGGGAAATCAGTGCACTGGAAGAGGGAGTCAGTGCACTGGAAGAGGGAGTCAGTGCATTGGAAGAGGGGGTCAGTGCACTGGAAGAGGGAATCAGTGTACAGTGAAAGAGGAGTCAGTGCACTAGAAGAGGGAATCAGTGCACTGGAAGAGGGAGTCAGTGCACTGGAAGAGAGGGTCAGTGCACTGGAAGAGGGAGTCAGTG
Source organism: Peromyscus melanophrys (assembly GCA_902168415.1). Taxonomy (NCBI): domain Eukaryota; kingdom Metazoa; phylum Chordata; class Mammalia; order Rodentia; family Cricetidae; genus Peromyscus; species Peromyscus melanophrys. The sequence continues at coordinate 32,898 of CABHPR010136079.1, read as the reverse complement.
TACTGGAAGAGAGGGTCAG
>CABHPR010136079.1:6510-32869 GCA_902168415.1 Peromyscus melanophrys | reverse complement strand
GGAAGAGGGGGTCAGTGCACTGGAAGAGGGAGTCAGTGTACAGTGAAGGAGGGGGTCAGTGCACTGGAAGAGGGAGTCAGTGCACTGATTAACCAAGAACAGTCCCCCACATTAAAGGGATCATCATAGGTCAGGTCTTTGAGGGTAGCCCTGAGTCAGGCTATGTCTTCTGAGGGGGGAACCTTAAGAGTTAGTCATAGAATCACAGGATATGACTATTTCTTTCTATTAGCATCTAAAGTGCAGTGTTCACTGAAGAGGCAGATTAATTAAAACTCCTCATAAATAGCAACTTAGGAACATTGATGTATTTTTGGACTACAGCCCACTCTTGAAAGTAAATTCTGGCTCCTTTGTACGTGTGTGTTGGAGGTGTAAGACTGATTTCAAACCTTTGTTTGTGACTTTGAAAGTCTCCAAAGTTGTGGGATATTTCTTTTCTTTTTCTTTATTAAATTTTAAAAATGTGCTTACTAATCCCCTTCCATCAGCATTTTAGGGAATAGAATAGGTGTAGTTTGATAATAGTCAATGCAGAGTTCTCTCTCTGACTATCTCTCTGAAATATTGTAAGTAATATTTCCAACATAATCAGCAGGCATTACTTTTATAATTTTGTGGAGAACACTGTCCTTCAAGATCATGACACTTTTAAGAAAGAAAGATAATGATTATTTTTCATTTTGTAAGAGTCCAACAAAAATAACCCATTATTGTCTCTTGGCTTATGCTTTTATTCCTACTTTTTACCTCATTTAATTTTGAAAATTATTTTTATAAATAGCCAATTAGAACTTCAGACAGAGGCATTACCAACTAATGAAATAACCATTAAAGCTTTCATATTTACTGTCAGTTCAATTCAACAAACATGTTAAAGACTATAAGTGAATGTTATGGGGTACAGAAAGCCAAAAACATGGAACCTGCCTTTAGGTTTGGCATTTTCTTGTGGGTGAGGCTAAGGAGTGTGTATGGAGCAAACAATGCTTGGGCAATCATTAGTCAATAGAGAAACTTCGAAATATTGGGAGACCAGGCTTTCACAACAACTAATATTGACTCCTTAAAAAATATAAGATTATTTTCATAAGCTAAGTGTCTGCTCTACGCGATGAATTGATGAATGGCTATTTTTGGATGTGGCACTTTAAGAAATATGTAACTTTTTTTTTTTGCTTTTCATTACACTTGAATTGCAGATGCTTGGTACTAAGTATTAAGGAGTGGACTCTGAGGAACTGGGGGCTCTGAAAATTTCCTTTTGATGCTTCACATGGTTTTTGGTCATACTTGAAGGTCTTGAGAATGTAACATCATGAACAGAGAAGATCCATTTCTTTTCCTAGGATTCACTCTTGCATTGGCCATTCTCCTCTTGTGATGATTGTCACAACTTTGCTGTCAAATGACAGCTTGGTTTTTGGTGTTTTAAAATTTCATTTTTATTTTATGTGCATAGGTGTTTTGCCTGCATATGTGTCTATGTACCACTTGTGTGCCTGGTGCCTGCAGATGCCAGAAGAGTGTGCCATGCCTCCTAGAATTGGAGTTACAGAAGGTTTTGACCCACCATATAGATGCTGGTAACAAACCTGAGTCCCCTGGAAAAGCAGCAAGTTCACTGAGACAACTCTCCAGCCTTTGTTTGGTTTTTGTTGATTTTAAAAACAATGTAATATGTTACTATATATTCCATCAACATTATATATATGACCTAAGAATTATACTGAAGACCTCTGAGGCTGGGTCTTAGTCTTATACCAAATCATTTTTTAATAACTTGTAATGAATTTTATTCTTAGATAAAATTTGATTTCTTCTTTAGGATGGAGGATTCTTCTTTGAGCCACTCACTTATTAGGGCTAATACTGAACAGTCTTGCATTGCTGCTTTAGAAAGCTATGAGATCACACACAAGTTTATAGAAGCTTTAAGTTGAATTATGCAGCTGGGATTCATCTTCAAATTGAAGGAGAATGGAAAGAAGCCAAGTGTCTGGGCAATGTTACCCAGAATCTTCTGTACAGGTGGAATACAACATAGAAACCGTGTTTATTTTCAGAAGCATATTGTGGATAAGATATTGGTAAAACATGAGAAAGCATCTCAGCCAATGATGCTTTCTAAACACCTGAGCCACAGGAACCATGCAGTTCTCTGATAGTTTTCTGGAATGTTCCTGCAGTTAATGCCATAGAAGGTGACTCTGACTTGCTGATGGTGTAACTATTTGAAAAAGGTTTCCCTTTGAAAAAAATTCTGAAATTTGCTGATTTTTTTCAGCAGCAAATAAATACTTTTTGTCAATTTAGTAGCTATGAAACTTATAAATCAGAGTGATAAATTATAGGAGCCATAGAAAAGACTAGGTATTTATAAACTGGATTGTTTAACTTCTCCCTTTTGAGAGGATAATGTGTATATGAATTGAAGAGGTTTGACTACTGTGGTGGTTTGAAAGAAAATGGCCCCCATAGGTAGTGGCACTATTAGGAGGTGTGGCTTTGTTGAGTAGATGTGGTCTTGGTGGAGGAATTGTGTTACTGTGGAGGTGGATTTTGAGGTCTCATATATGTTCAGCCATGCCCAGTGAGACAGTCCACTTTCTGTTGCCTTTGGCTCAAGATGTAAGGACTCTCACCTCCAGCTCCATGTCTGCCTGCATGCTGCCTTACTTCCCTCCATGATGATAATGGACTAATCTCTGAACTGTAAGTGAACCACCACAACTAAATGCTTTCCTCTATCAGAGTTGCCCCAGTCATGGTTTCTCTTAACAGCATTAGAAACCCTAGCTAAGACAGAAGTTGGTACCAAGAGTGGGGTATTGCTGTGATAGGCCTGACCATTTTTTTTTTTTGAAGGAATATGGACCATGGCACTGTGGATTAGGAAAGCAGTGGAATGCTTTAAGTGCTGCTTAATGGGTCATACAAGTAGGAACATGGAAGACCGTGGGGCTAGGAGTGATTTGAACTATGGAGGACTAGCTAGATCAAGAGGTTTCAGAGGAGAAGAATGTTAGCACGTAGTCTAGAGACCGGTCTTGTGATATTTTGGTGAAGAATGCGGCTGCTTTTTGTTCTTGTCTGAAAAGTCTGCCTGAGGCTAAAGTGAAGAATTTTAGATTAATTCCATTGGCAGAGGAAATCTCCTAACAGCCTAGTATAAACTCTGTCATGTGGTTATTAGTGGTAACTCTAATGAAGATTTATAATGAAAAGGAGCAAGCTGAGCAAGGAGATAAACAGATTAAGGAATGGAATACAGGGAATAGTGACCTCAGCAAGATCCCAACCAGCTAAATTTCCAACTTGTGAAAATGAATTAAAGAAAAGCTTAGAGCTGGGTGTGGTGGTACATGCCTTTAGTCCAAGCACTTGGAAGGCAGAGGATCGTGGGTCTCTGAGTTTGAGACCAGCCTGGTCTACAGAGCAAGTTCCAGAACAGCCAAGCTTAGGCAGTGAAGGTAACTATTGAAATTAGAAAGCTGGTGAAGATAAAATTGAAAGATCTCTGGGTTCAAGGCCAGCCTGGTCTACAGATCCAGTTTCAGAACAGCCAAGCTTAGGCAGTGAAGGAAACCATCAAAAACAGAAAGTTGGTGATGATGTAATTGAATAGGGGGCCTATGTTCCAGTCCTAGTAAGCAGCAGAATTTGGCAGGTTCGGCCATATGGTTCTGGAGTTAAGGATAGAAGAACGAGGCTATTGAATTTGCCTCCACAACTAAGGAAAGCTGCTGACTCCGGGCATGTATCCCGGGTGTCCCCGAATGGAAACCTAGAGAGGCCATTGAATAAAGCCTGAATTGCCTTGGAGACCTCAATATGTTGGAGATGCCAGAGCCATGGAATACCTGCTGATGAAAGCTGCTAACAGAGTAGAACTATTCCAAGAGAAAGAAGTGTGTTGCAATCAACAAAGCTGAAAGGAGTTGTAGATCTGGAGAGTGTTTTGACATCAGATGTGGAGATGCAAAGTTTGGAGTTTGCCCACTGGTTTTCAGTCTTGCTTTGGTCTAGTATTTCCTCACTGTGGTTTGGAATGGTACTGTATATCCTGTGTCATTATATGTTAGAAGTATGTGATCTGCCTTTTGGTTTTGATTTTATAGGTGATTACAGTTAACAGATTACATGAGTCTCAGAAGAGACTTTAGGCTTTTAAATAACTTTGAGACTGTTATAGACTATGGGGACTTTTGAAGTTGGACTGAATGCATTTTTGCATTATGATATGGCTACAAGCCTTTGGAGGCTAGGGAGTGGAATGTGATGGTTTGCAAAAAATGGTCCTCAAAGGAAATGGTACTTTTAGGAGGTATGGCCTTGTTGGAGTAGGTGTGGTCTTGTTGGAGGAATTGTGTCACTATGGAGGCGGCCTTTGAGGTCCCATATATGCTCAAGCCATGCTTATTCCTATTGCCTTTGGATCAAGATGTAAGGACTCTCAGCTCCAGCACCATGTCTGCCTACATGCTGCCTTGCTTCCCTCTGAACTATAATGGACTAAACCTCTGAACTATAAGCAAACTGCCATAATTAAATGCTTTCCTTTATAAGAGTTGCCACGGTCATGGTGTCTCTTATAGTCTCTTATAAGCAATTCTAAGACAACTACTATCTGGTACTCACTTGTCATTGAGGAGAACTCTTGTGGGCTAGGATCTAAGAACAACATGGGGAGATTTTATACATGTTTATTCAGCTACCTGCATTTGGAATTTTGGCCCTTCATTGTGGTATTTATATAAAATCCTATCCATGAATTTCAGGGCTGTCCATGTAAGTTAGGTTTTTGAACTAGTTAGTTGTTTGAATAGTTAGTTCCTATTGAAATATCTATTAACTCTATGGGCTACTATATGACCCAGCTCTGCCACTCCTCAGTAGACAGCTGAAGATCTCTAACTCCACATACCACAAAGACTCATACACTTCCATGTTTACTCTTGCACCATTTGCAGTGATTAAGAGATGTCCATCAACAGATGAATGGATATAGAAAATGTGGTAAATACGCACAATGGCATTTTAATAAAGAAAAATGAAATCATGACATATGGAGGAAAATTGGCGATCATATCTTAATCAAAATATGACACAGAAAGACAAATGTTGAATGTTGTCTTTCATATGTGGAATCTAGATTTAATTTTTTTTGGTGTGTGATGAAAATAGAAAGGAGCCTGTGGGAAAGGAAGAGTATACCTTAGATGAGTATGGAGGAGTGGGTTCTAGAATACTTGTGATATAAAAGCAGAAGGCAGAACTACTTGAGGAGAAAATAGGGACCAGCAACAGGGAAATGGAGGACGGAGGAGGGAGTGGGGTTAGGAAGGAACAAGACTAAAGTTGAATGACATGAATGCATGACAATGACCTGTGATTTTGAATGCTAACTTAAAATTAGTAAAGATATATATAGATAGATGGATAGTTCAACTGACTGACAAAGAAAATGTTCTTCCTGTTCTGGGCTGTGCAGGGAGACTATCTCAAAAAGCAATTGAACAACAACCACAAAAACCCAATGTTTTTTTCCTTAGGATAAGACAGGGCAAAGTAATTTACAAACCTTGTAAATACTCTAAAATGGGCTTCTAAATAAATATGAAGTCTAACGTAGACTGTCCTCAAGGCAAAGCCTCTTGCCGCCCATCAGAAGCAGTTCTGTTAGTTCAGGGCATGAAAAATTGTGGTTTAACTATTTTAAAAAATGGTAAAGATTTAAACGTTTCCAGAGTTATTGATCCAGAAAGTCCTGAAAAGTTCATGAATGAGGGAATCATTAAGTTTTGAAGTAATTAACTTAGAAGTGAAATAATAAATTCTTGCAACAATGTTTTTACTGCAATCAATTTGATATGAGAAAATGAGGAAAAGTTAAAGACCTAGATCAAGCATCCATTGCTATTTTTGTTGGAAAGTAGCTGACTGTATGTTTGATTGGAGCCTGAACTTGTGTTTTGAAAAAAAAAAAAACTTAGACTAATGTGTTTGCTTACTGATCATTTCGAGAAACGTTAGCAAATTAACTTGCCCCACTGAAATTAAAGTAGAAAATCTTTGGTGTAGTCCTTTTGGATTTGATAACTTCCTGGAAATTCTTGCTGCAGGTTTTTAATGACATCAAATATTGTATGACTCTGGACTCCCTGCTATTTCTGGATGCTATTTTCACCATTCATTTCAGTTATGTTAATGATTCATATCTCCTTTCTCTGTTTCTTTCTTTCCCTTCCCCATTACCTCTCTATGCAAAGAGCTCTTTTACTGAGGCAACAACACTGACCGCCCCAAATCCCTCATTGGGCATCGGCATCTGAGTTTTTATTTTTCTCTTACATTCTCTTCAGCTTTCAGTAACTCTATTCAGCTCTGTCCATCAAATCATGAGGCACTTTGCTGGATAACAGGGTCAGAATGGCTTGTCTTAGTTTTTAAAGACAATACATTATTAGTTTTCTTATGTTGTACCATGAAATATCACAGTTAATTGTCAAAACAATAATTTATTACCTTATAGTTACTTAAATCAGAAGCCCAGGGAGAGGTGGCCCAACTGGTCATTTTTCTCAGGAAATCTTAAGATTTCAGCAAGGGCTGTTGGCTGTATCAAGGTTGGGTCCCTTCCCAAGGCTGTACAGGTCAGAGCAGAAATCACTGTTTTGTGGTTGAGGACTGAAACTCCTGGTTTGCTGCCTGTCAGCCAGGCCCCACTGTTTATTTCTCCCACAACCTAGAGTCTTGTCTCTAATGCTAGCAGGAGATCCCTTTTCCTATTTGAATGACTTTTCAGTGTCATCTTAAAACACATCCAGAGTAATCTCCCTTGTCACTTAAACTCAACCCATTAGAGATTACAGTTATAAAATTCCTTCATCTTTACTGTGTCTGGTGGTTTTAAAGAAAATGGCCCTCAAGCCAGGTGGTGGTGGCGCACGCCTTTAATCCCAGCACTGGGGAGGCAGAGGCAGGTAGATCTCTGTGAGTTCGAGGCCAGTCTGGGCTACAGAGTAGGTTCCAGGAAAGACTCCAAAGCAACACAGAGAAACCCTGTCTGAAAAAAAAAAAGGAAAAAGAAAAGAAAAGAAAAAAGAAAATGGCCCCCAAAGGGAGTTGCAGTATTAGGAGGTGTGGCTTTGTTGGAGTAGATGTGGCCTTGTTGGAGGAAGTGTATCATTGTGAGGGCAGACTGTGACGTCTCCTGTTGCTCAAGATATGCCCAGTGTCTCAGATCACTTCTTGTTGCCTGTGAGCCAAGATGTAAGAACTCTCAACTCTTTCTCTAATACCATGTCTGCCTGTATGCTGCCATGCTTCCCTCCATGATGATAGTGGACTAAACCTTTGAAACTAAAAGCAGCTACCACAATTACATGTTTTCTTTATAGGAGTTGCCATGGTCATGGTGTCTCTTCAGAGCAATAGAAACCCTAAGATATTATTGCATGAGAGTGAAATCTATCACAGCCACTGTCCTGTCATGCTTAAGGGAACCCCTGGAAAGAGATAGAGAGAAATCTTGAGGGGAAACAGAGTTATGCCTTTTACATGCACTGTCTCTATGGGTACGTTTCTCTATTGGCTCAGAGTCGAGGTACAGGTGCATCAGTGGGCAGGGACTCACAGTTTTGTGCCTCCGTAGATGTGACAGACCTGTGGCTGCCATCTGCCTTCATTACCCTGTACTGCTCACCATACCTTAGTAATTACTTTATGCTTAAAAGAAAAGAAGTTTCTGTTTGACAGCAAAATAAACACTCAGAGGTTTCTTTAATTACTGTCAAAAACCTGAAAATATTTAGACCAAGAGACATACATTTATTTAAAGGTAACTTCCAAGAATCTGGAATTCTGTATAACTTAACACGTTTCCATATGCGAGAATCTGATCTTTAGAAACAGTGTGCTTCAGCCGTTGGTCCTCCCTGGTTGTTCTGTCTCCTGTCCCCATTAAACGTATAGATACTCTTGGCAAGTCCAGGGATAAAACCAAGCTGCAAGCAAAGTGACTGTATCGATAATTTCAAGATTGAAATCCAAAACAGCCTTCTAACACAATAAACAGAGCAGACAGAAGCTGACAAGGTAAGTTTGGATAGAGACAGCTATCCCTGCTTGCTGTTTATTTCCCCGCTATGGAAGAAGCATTGTACAAGGCACAAGTTGGTGTCTTGGTGGCCCAGCCTACCTGCCAGGACTGCTCCAAAGCATTATATGTGCTGAATAGCACTGAGTCCTGTATGAGTCAACAGTGGGATGGAGCTGCCAGCCGAAGCACTTGGGCTACTTTGAAGTGAGGGCGGCAGTAACTCTGCCCCATCTCATAGTCACCCAAATAAGCCAACGGCATCTGGTGCCTTTCCCCTCTGAACTTAACCCAAAACAATTTCTCAAAGTTTGAAGACATTTTTGGATACCTATTTATGCACCCCTATTTTGCCTGTTTTACTTATTAAATATAAACAATTCCATATGTATGTCATTAATTTGTACCAGCATTTATTTTGAATGACTACAGTTTACAAGTTATATCTGTCCATTTTTACATGGGTATATCTACTTAAGTGACAGATCTTTAAAAGTGATTATGCTTTTACTCATTGATACTTGATGTGTGCATGTGCCACAGTGCATACATGGGTGTCGCAGCAACTCGTGGGAATTTGTTCTCTCCTTCTATCGTGTGGAACCTCAGGCTCGAACTCTGATGTCAGAATTGCTGGGTTCCTCTCTTTGATGAGTCATCACTCTGGCCCCTGTGTGATTAGTCTTACTTTTCAGTTTCTTGGCTTTGGTTCAAACTTCTGAATTCTTTCACGAGGGTTAAAGGATGTAAAGATGAAAAATACCCCCCCCACCCTTGCACCTGTCCCTCTCCCCACCACACCCTTGCACCTGTCCCTCTCCTCCACCACACCCTTGCACCTGTCCCTCTCCTCCCCACACCCTTGCACCTGTCCCTCTCCTCCCCACACCCTTGCACATGTCCCTCTCCTCACTACACCCTTGCACCTGTCCCTCTCCTCCCCACACCCTTGCACCTGTCCCTCTCCTCCACCACACCCTTGCACCTGTCCTTCCCCTTTCTATAGCCTTCCATCTGTTTCTCCCATTTCAATACCCTTTCACCTATCCATCTCTTAATTCTTTGGGATCAGAATGTCCCATTGAAGTAGCAATCTAATCTTCCCAGCTGATTCCAAGGGTATACACTGAAGAAATAAAAATTATATACTAGTCTAAAACTAAACTTCTGAGGTAGTTTAATTACCAGAGTATGTTATGCCCAGAGCCCGACGGAAAGGCTTAGGCTATTTAAGATAAAAGACATTAAGCAGAGGAACAAGCATCAGATGCTGCTGGTGAGGGTGTTGCACCATCCATTCAATGAAGCATGTAGTCACTTGTTCATGCATTTGACACACACTCAATATAGACCTCAACTGCACTGCAGCAATTCCTGTGGCTACTCAAGGTTAATTGCAAGAATGTTACAGCACAGTTGATGCCAGTGAACCCGAGCCCTCATAGCCTGCAAGTCTGTCTGCTGAAAGGTCTCCTTTCTTTCTCTCCAAACACACACACACACACACACACACACACACACACACACCCAGTCTCATAATGTACCTAACAGTGGAAATAATAAGCACATCTAATAGTAAAATGAAAACTTGTATAAACACCGTTCAGCTTCTAACAGATGTCTCCAGACTCTGGCAGAGTTCTCTGCAACACTGTGGTCCTGCTCTTCCCCCACAACAGAACTGAATTTTGTGAAAGAGCTCTTTTGCGTTTAAATACTACTTTTTTTGCCTTTCATTATAGTTTCATTATACAAAATACTGAGGTTTTGTTTTGATTTAAAAAAAATTTATTTTATGCTTGTATTTACCTGTAGTTGTGAGCTGTATCATGTGGATGCTGAAAACTGAACCAGGTCCTCTGAAAGAGCAGTAAGTTCTCATAATCACTGAATGATCTTCATAGTCTCAGAAAAATATTTTAAAAAATATTGTAATTATTGTTTTCAGTCATACTATATAAGAGGAGATTATGTCAGCATTTATTGTGCCAAAGTGCCCAAAGCACGACTTCCTGTTTGACTTTAGAGAGTCCCAGTTTTGTCCTGAGTTAGCCAACCTAACCACAGCTAGTCTTTAAATCAATGGTTTCAAAGCCTGCTGTAACCCAACCTCCTGGAAACTAGACATCCTGGTGTGCAGGCCATACACAAGATGCATTTGATGAGAACATCAGAGCCTTATAACCTTTGTAGCTCCCACAAGCATCCTTGTACAGCCAGGGTTAGGACCACTGCTTAAGTTCTAGCTGTCCACTTTGAGTCATGTCTTTTCTGTCCACTTGCTTTTTCTTTTTTCTCAAAGAGTTCACTTGTGAAACTGTGTGTCCACACTCACGGAAAACACTGAGTTACTTCTACTCTGGACCTCTTCTTCCAACTAAGGAGCTTTCTGTGAGGCAGGCTGCTGCACCTGTGACAAACAGAATGGGACATACTCGGCCCCGTTGTGTTTTCCTTTACAGCATTCTATTTTGAAAACTGTTTTCACACTCTGTAGATACAATTTCATTTCCTCTACCGAGAAAATTTTAGTGCAAGTCTCTTAATTTGCTAATTAATTCTGATAGACTACTTTCATAGTCTCAGGAAATCAGTATGTGATATGCTTAGATTAGGAATAGCTTAGCATGGAAAATGATCTAATTTCAGTGGAATAAATTCAAGCCGATTAACATGGCAGAATCAGTTGTCTTTTTGAATAATGCAGACTTGTTCATGAAAGCACTCTTTTATTTGTGAAATGATCCATGCTTTTAGCCACTGTTATTTCTGCAGCCCTTCCCTTTTTGGAGCTGATGGAAAAGGAAAAGAGAAATGATAGCATTGCTGGGCCAGATGTACTGAGACAGAAAGGCCCCACCACACACTTTGTTCTGGGTCTAAGTATGTTAACTGGTCATAACATGCTATTTAAACACTGCTTTATAACTGTCTTTAACGTATGCTCAGAGCATCTAAATATGTAACATAATTATAGGTTTGTATTTTTTCTCTCCTGAGCGAAATAGTGACTTATTTCTTGTAAATAGAACAACTTGTTTCAATTTCCAGAGCTTTCTTGTGTGTCTTTTAGGGAATGGGGCTAACAGAGATCTGTCTATAATATTAGCAAATGATTAGCTTAACATGCTAATTTTAGTGTTTCCAAGATAAATGATATTTCAAAAAGTGGACAAATGACTTGCCTGAGGATGTGCAGACACATGCTGAAACAGGGAAAGTTGAGCCTGGAATGCTCTAGAGAGCAGCCACAGTCCTTGGGCAGCAATTGGACAAGTTGGTCTTTAGGAGCTCATTATTGCCCTCCATAATAATGGATAATTATCATTATTTTCCTCAAGAGAACATTGTGTAGAATAAGTAATTAATGACTTCAATGCACTTTTGAAGATACTCTAAGTAACTTCTTAGTTTTTTTTTCCAGCTTTTGTTTCAGAAGAGAAGGAATATGGATTAAATATATAAGAAAGCTCTTATTCCAAAATTTTGTGATATAAATTTTCTGACATTTTTTATTAAAAGGATTAGTTTCTTTGTAAGACAGTACTATAATTTTATTTCACATTCAGGGATATTGCTTCTCATGACTTAAAAAATTCTGTTGTTTGGCAAGTCTGGATAATTAGAAGTGGCCATAGATCCAATACATGGCTCAGTCCATTTTATGTAAGTGTAGCCTTTGGATTAATGCCACTTGTTGTCTGTGAAGATCTTTTTGACCTCATTGGACACACTGTGGGCTTGCTGTCAAGAAAGTCATTCCAAACAGATGTTTGCCACCTGTCAACGTTTCTGCCTCTTATTTTCCAAAGTGTGTGAACTAATTTTCAAAGACATCTCTGTCCCAGTGACTCATATTTGCTGTTAATGATCCTGTCCTCTCTTTTCTCCACTGAGTCTTGGGTGCCTCTTTCCAACCAATAGAGTATAACCAGATTGGTCTGGCACATCTTCCAGAGCTAGGATCTAAGAAACCCCACAGTTCCCCCTCTAATTTCTTAGAATGCTTCCTTTTAGGGAAGACAGCTTTTCTGTAAGAAGTTCACCCAACTTGTGGTTCCTGGGTTGCACGGGGGCTCAAACAAGACATTTGGAGAAGGTATGTGGTAAGGGGGAGGGGGTCTTCTACACCATTGGTTCTGGTTATTCCAGGTGAAATGCCAGGCATGTAAGTATCATTTTGAGTGTCCAGAAGAGTCAGGCCCTCAATAGTCTAGGCCTGGTTATCATCTGTCTGCATGAATTAACCCTGGAGAGCTGCCCAGCTAGATCCAGTCCATATGGAGCTAGCTGTAGGAACCAGAGTGAGGGGCAGTGAAGACCGACACTGTTTGCTGCTGTTCTGTTATCACAGTGCTCATTAGCTTTCATGACCTTTGTGTCTAGTAAGATGTGGATTCTGCACATGCTGAGATGATGCCCTAGGCCTTAGCACAGTGGTACCTGGAAGGAGCCTTTGCAGTCTGTGGTGCTGTCTGTGTTCCTGTTTGCTTGATGGTAAAATCAAGATGGTGACCTGGTTTTAATGTTTCAAGAAGATTGGTCAAAATGGTATGTTGATGTGAGATAAGTCTGTACAGCTGGCATGTTTCTTTGCTTTTTGGGTAGGGAACGCTTAGCTTTGGTTAATCATAGGAATCACACAGCCAGGCACTGGGTAAGGAGACTTTCAGTTGGCTATTAGGAAGAAGGAATAGGTCGTAGAACTGGATTCCACCAAAAGTAATCCCAGAGACAAGTTTTGATGGAAGAACTAGTAACATGGGGACCTAAAAAGGAAACTTCCTACTTTGGTCATACTCAGAAATGTTCTGAATTTTTCCTTATTGTCATTCAACAACATCATTTCCATTTTAGTTTTTGAGCAGTATTTTCAAAATGAAAATCTGTTGTACCCCCTACTCAAACATCTCGGTGCCCCCACACCACTGATGGAATTCAGATCCTGAGTGGATTAAGATTAATCCAGTGGATCAGGTGACTTACCAGGCAGCCTTCAGTTTGTCTGCCTTAGTGCACTGGGTTTCTGAGAATGTATTCCTTCACTACATGGGTCCTTCGCTTCATGCCCCATTCGTCCAACCTCATGTGTCCTACTTGATCCTGCTCCATCTATGGCTCTCTCTCCTTAAGCAGAAGTGTTGTTCATTAAGTTTATTTGTGAGAGAGTTTCATGACTGGGTTCCTTTCTTCCAGAATTATCATCTATAATTTGCATGTTAAGTGCAAATATTTAGTTGAGAGTCGTCTTGTATTTCATTAGAATAGAAGCTTGTTAGTAGTTTTTAGCTTTTTTTTTTTTAATCTAGTGTCTCGGCAACCACCATTATATAGAAGATGGAATGAACGTCCTTCTGGGGCCTTTGTTGCAAAGGACCCATATGAGATTTAAAATAAATGAAGAGAGGCTATTTCACACAAATAGATTGTTGTTTTGATTGCTGTTTTATATTCTAACCTTTCTGAGCACCACATTTCTTTTTTATTTCTACACAGAAGTAAAAGACAAGCATAGTGCATAGCCTGGCAGATAGACTATACATGTAGTAACTGTTTCCAAAGAATATGTATTGAGTGAGTGGATGATGATACTTCGCTAGTGCTATGAGCTGTTCCTAACCTTGTAAATAGTTGGTTATGATGACTATGGGAATGATTCTTGAAAGGGTTCTAACTGATGAATTCCTTCCCTTTGAAAATGTTAGTGATACAGAAAATTATACCAAGAGTTGACAAATGGAATTGCAGGAATTGATAAGCTTCAGCAAAATAAAGGAGATCGTGAGTAGAATGAAGAGACAGTCCATGGAATGAGAGAGAATCCTGGCTAACTTCTCATCTGACAAGGACTGATACCTAGAATTTATAAAAGATATCAAAAGTTCAACATCCAGAAAATCATTCAGGGCTGGGGAGATGGCTCATTGGGTAGGAACATTTGCTGCACAAGCCTGAGGACCTGAGTTTGAATTACTGTCACTCTGAAAAAACCGGGGGTGACCATGCTTGCCCGTGATCCCACCACTGGGGTAGGGGAGGCAGTTGTGGAGACAGAAGGGTTTCTGAGGCTTACTGGCTGCTAACCGAGCAGAAAACTATGGTAAGAGACCCTGTCTCAAGAGATTTAAATAGAAAGTGTTAGAAGAGGACACTTAACATTTTCCTTTGGCCTCTGCACACATGCATAGGTGCATACACTTACACAAACACATGCGCGCGCGTGTGCACACACACACACACACACACACACACACACACACACACACACACGATCCAAACAGTAAGTGAACAAATAAATTAAATGTACAATTTCCAAAAGCAATACTAATGGTGAGAGATAGAGATAGGTGGATAAAGAGCATGGTATGCATGTAGAGATGAGAGGGCCATTTTCAGGAGCCAATTCTCTCCTTCTACCACGTGGGGCAAAATGGAACTCAGGTTGTTGGGCATGTGTGGCCCCACAAAGGGCTTTACCTGCTGACCTACCTCCCTGTGTCAGCCCAATGTTTTGACCACTTGTGATGTGGAAGAGAGTTCTGCTAGTTCAAGGGCAAAGGCTTTTACAGAAATCTAGGCATCTGATGTTTGCTGTTGGCCTTGAAGAGCCACAGAATCTTTATGAAGAGTAAAATAATGCACCATAGGTGTGCTCCACTGTAGCTCCCAAAAGACAAAATCACCTGCCTGTTACTGCTCTTCGGAGAGTAAGGTAGAATTCTATTTGAAGTACAAGCCTTTTGTGCAAGGTTATTCTGCTTAAGAACTCAGAAGATCCCTTGTGTTACTGAAGACTAGATGGCCTTATATCTTTTCTAAGTGGCTCGATTCCTATTTGCAGAGGGAAGCTTAAAGTTGGGTTTGAAAGTAGGACTGGTGTAACTGAGATTTTTTTCTGTAGAACAGAGTAAAAGGTATTTGGAATTTCTGGAAAACATGCTTGAAATACCTGAGAAGAGGAAGTCGGACAAAAGGAAAGGAGTTGAGACCTACAGACATCTACTCTGAATGCATCATGTCTGGATGCCCCAAAGACACTCCAAAGCCAGTCCACCCTGAATGTCTCACACTGCCAGTCAGCTCAGTCTCTCCCCTCTACACTCTGTGTCCTAGAGCGTGACATGATTTACCCACTCACACAAGCCAGAAATGTACAAGTCCTCTTGGGTATCTCCTTCTTTGCCACTGCCTTATCCAAATCCTGTTGTTTTAGCTCATAAATATTTTTGTCTGCTTCTATTAATATCTGTGGAGCAGCACTTTTGCCCAAACAAATCCAAATTCAGCACTACCAATGGAGCTCTTCACACGCACCGTTAGTTTTCTTCTTTTCATTGCGGTTGAGAGAAGTGAGAAGATGCTCAGTGTTTGTTCTTTCTGGACCCCTCAGGTCCTGCAAGCCAGGATCCTGATTGTCCCTGCACCTTCACCCCCTTTGTCTCACACACTTACCCTCTACACACTAGCTTGGCTGTCTTTTAGTTCCGTTGCTCTACTGTACCCTCCTTTTCAGGACAGCCGTGTGCCTAGTTAACCGTCTGGATTTGTCTACTGCTTTGCAGTTCAGCGAGCTGCTCCAACAGCATTTTTGTAGAGACGTGTGTGGCCTTTCACTAGGTTTGGCTTTGCTGCTACCCGTTTGCATGGTGTCCCATTCCGTTTTGTCACATTGGTTATAATAACCTCTAACCATGCCTTTGTATGGTAATGTTACATTGTGTCAGTCTTTTCTGTTAGACTTCATGGGACACATGTCTGTTTGAAACCCAACGTTATCTTTAGCTCTCACTACAATGCTTACCATAATAGTTACTTAAATATTGAATAGATGCAACCCTAAACATTACAGGAAGTAATTCTCTTTAGATATTGCCTCATTTTCAGAGCCTTCTCTGCTTCAAGTTGTGTTCCTGGTGTGGTAATGGATGCACTTGGTTCCATCACATTGATCATATATTCCATAAGACAGGTGATGGTAAGGGTTTTGGCTTTAATATTTTTTTTATTGTTGGGGAATGTCACACAAGCATACAATGTGTTTTGATCAAATCTACCCCCATTCCCTCTCCTCCATCTTTCCCTTTACTTCCCCATCACTATTACTTCCTAATTTCACCTGTACTATATAAAAACCCCAACTGAGTGCTGCTTACGTACATGGGTATAGGACATCTACTGGAGCGTCGGTAGCCTTTCTGGAGCTATATCCCTGAATAAACCAACCCCCCTTTCCCCAAGTGCATCAGTTTTCAAGAGCTCCTCAGTTAGGAGTAGGACTTTATGATCTCTTCCCACATCCATGCTCAGGTTTTGTCTGGCTTGATTTTGAGCAGCTCTCATGCATGTTAGTAAGAAACATGATATTAGAGTATCATCATGCATTTCTTTGTGGATAGACATGGCCAGGGATGCCACTGATTGGTTATTTGGTGCCAGTGCATGCCTCCTGCATCATTATTAACTACCTTACATTCTCCTCACTATCAGTCAGTTTAGGACATTCTGTTGCAAGTGGGAAGCTGATGCTCAGAGGTCTGAGCTGTACTGTATAAAGTAATCAATTCCAATGGTATAATTTAGTAATGCCATTTAAAATCATTTAAGCTTCAGGTTACTTAATTCTTACAGATTTTGTAAGTAAACATTTTTAGGAGCATACTGTTTGTTATATTTGCTGTTTAATGAGAAGAGTTTCCTATTATTTGGATAATAGAGATGGCGCACAGCACTCAGCTGTCTGGCAGGTGATCTATGCACTTCTTGTATTTTTCATCTCCTGTTATCCACCCGTTATCCTTCTTTACTCCCTTCTCTCTTCTCTATCCCCTTTCTTCTTTACCCTAACTCAAGATCATGTCTCTTATTTACATGCTTTCATGCTAAAGTCAACCCGTAAATACAGGCATAAAGACAAAAATGTCAGCTTTCTATTTTGAGCAGGAAATTACCTTCTCGGAATATTTATAAAAATGGATGACTTCCCTCAGGAGATTCATTCATCAGGACAGAAGTTAGTCCTCCTGTGCAAAATGAAATGGAAATAGAAGCAGTCAAAATACAGCATGATAAACACAGCAATCAGAGACCGAGGAGGGAGGGGAAGCCTAATTTGAAGAGAAAATGTTGGCTGCTTGTGAGGCAAAGAAATAGAAACAGCAAATGTTCCTTCAAATTACAGCTCGAGAGAAATGTTCTCCAGGGATGTTCTGGCCTTGAACATTTGATCCAGGACTTCTCTGAACCAAGGCTTACCACCTAGAATTGTGTGTGAGGCCTGTGCCTGTGTCAGTGTCTCAATTTCAGGGGATTTTGGATCATAAGAGCTGGAGGGTACCCCAAGGCGAGAAAAGCTATTTCTCATCCTAAATCACATAATGGGCTCATGTCATAACTGAGACTGTAACAGACATTTTTATCACAAGCCACATTTGTAGCTTTCAATAAGGACATTGGTTCTTATGAATAGGCACCCATGTAAAACCCACACCCAAACCCAAGCCTCTTGGGTTTGCTCCATGAGATGTAGTCAGTCACCAAACACCCTTTTAGTCACACCCCTGTTCTGGCAACCTCACCCTCAACACCAACACGTGTTAAAGCATAGCACAGTGGATTAGACAGCCTGACTAGGGCAGTGTTATGCTCCGAATATGAAATGTCTCCGGTAGGCTCCTGGGTTTAACGCTTGGCCACTGTCTGTTGGCATTATTTTGTGAGATTCTAGAAACTTTATAGGATAGAATAGGACTGGAAAGAACATATCTCAATATAATAAAGGCTTACTTGAAATAATCCAGTTAAAATCAGGAAGGAGACAGGGCTGGCCACCATTGCTACTCCTTAAAGTGCTAACTAGAGCAATGAGACCAAAGAAGGAAATTAAAAGATACAAGTAGGAAAAGGGAAAGTCAAATTGCCCTTGTTTGCAGATAACATAATGTTATACATAAGAGATCTCACCAGAAAGCTTCTGGAAATGATTAACCCTTTCAGCAAAGCGACAAGATACAAAATCAATTTATAAAACTCAGCAGTCTACATATGTGCAAATAACAAGCATGCTAAGAAAGAGATCACAGAAATACCCCCATTCACACTCGCCTCAAAAAGAAAACTATCTGAGAATAAACGTAAACATGTTTTTGAGGTGAAAGACATATGAGGTAATTTGTACCCACCATAAATATGTGAAGAACTATTGACAGACAGGGCTGCTATAGATTATAATTTATGAAGGAAAAAACAAGTGTTTCTTAATTCATTCCTCTCTTCGGCCCCTTAATTATTCTTTGAAGAAAGTGCTGTTTGCTTGATAGAGTTTCTCTCTGCAGTATGATTTGGAAAAGGCTGTGGTTGTCAGTGTTTACAGTTACGGTTGTAATTGCCCTTTGCCATTGAGGTTTTTTACTTTCCATCTGGCCCATTTATTTTGACATCGAAGTCAACACTTTTATTAAAGTTATTTACACAATACTCACAGTTGTTTGGATTCTATTGAACTCTGCAAATACGTTTTCTTTAGAAATAGTAATTCTACCTCTTACCTACAGAAAACACATAAAGCATATATTTGATTAAAACCGTTTATTATTTCAATTGATCAAATCACATTCTATGTAACATATAGAGGGTGAAGTAGGCTTCATTTTAAAGCAACCTAGTCATCATTTTTTAAGATAGTTATGAAGCCAGGCAGTGGTGGCGCACGCCTTTAATCCCAGCGCTTGAGAGGCAGAGCCAGGAGGATCTCTGTGAGTTCGAGGCCAGCCTGGTCTACAGAGTGAGATGGTGCCAGGACAGGCACCAAAACTACACAGAGAAACCCTGTCTTGAAAAACCAAAAAAAAAAAAAAAGATAATTGTGATATGAAAAGAACACAAAAGAGCTTTAGAGAAAAGATGCTTAAGCAGATTATCATGTCTCCCCTCCCCCAACCCTCCTTCATGAGTTAACAGGGTAGGTGATGCTACCTTTTGTCAAACAGCATACTCTTCAGCATTTAAAACATGTAGGCTCTCAGGAGAAAATTGGTGACAGCTGAAAAAAAAAGAGCAGATTGCAAGGGAGAGATGAATGAGATTTTGAGCTCATGATGTGATGTACACATTTGAGACATCTAAAAATTCACTAATGCAAGGTATGAAAAACTAACTTTGTTTAACTACTACTGGCCATCAAGGCTGCAGAATTATTATGTAGCTGTGAAGTACTTTATCATACCAGATTGCTATATTATCATGAGTTAACTAAACCCCAAGTTGTGGATATAAAGTCTTCTTCATTTTCCATAGCTTAAGCTCTGCCTGTTTTTTTTTCTTTTTTTCTTTTCTTTTCCTTTTTCTTGTACTTGTAGCTGTGTTGTCCAGAAATAAGAATTAGCTGTTGGGCAAGACTACTTCTAGAATTACATAAAATTATCCTTGTTTGAAAAAGTGACTGGGGCCATTTGAATTCCATAGACAGCATTCTTTAGCATGATAGGAAACTGCACACACAAAACACTATTTAGAGTTGTCTTTCCAGAGCACAGTCCGGGTCTCCCTTCATCAGGATCGTCTGGGACGCTCATAAAAATAAAGATTTTTGAAGTGCTTCCTAAATGTTCTGAATTTTGACAATAAAATCTCAGGTATTCTAACACATCCTAAATATTGGGAACTTTGTTTTATTAAGTAATCATTCTTCTTCTATAAACTTCGTTCGTTGAATGCTTGAACCCCTTATTAGCTATTTAGCTCTTCATCAATAGCAACAATCACAGAAGAGACAAATGACTTCCATATTAACAACTGTTTCAACATCCTTTTCTACAGACTGCCAGGAAGAGATCTTGGGAAGGCGTTGAGAGGGGAAACTAACAAGTGGACATTTAAATTTGAGTGCTTCTGTGCCTGGTTCTGTTGCCCCAACTCAGATACAGCACCAAAGAGCCATCTTTATTGATGGATCATCTTTACTCTCTGCCACAGGCAAAGCACTTATCATAGATTTATTTGTTTAATTTTTCTTTATGTGTGCATGATCATATAGGTGCAAGTGTGGTGCAGGTACCCATGCACACATGTTCACATGGGTGTGGAGGCCAGAAGTCAGTTTTATTGTTTGCCACCCATCCTGTTTTGAGAGGCAGTCTCTCTCACTGGGCCTAGATCTCGTGGAGTAGTCAAGGCTGGCTGACCACCATCCAGCTCCAGGCTGGATCTACCTGGCTGTGCCTTTCCAGTGTTGTGATTACAAGTGAATGCCACAAACTCAGGTCCTCATACTCTCGATATAAGTACTTGGCCAACTAAGCTCACTCTCCAGTCTTCATATACGCTTTTTAAAAGTACATGCAACTTGTACCCAGAAGGAAATTCAAAGAGTTTTGCCCAGTTATCTTATCTCACATGTCAAGAAAGTGATGCTGAGACAGGTTTTGTGATTTGTTCAAGATCACACCTCTAATTGTTGGCAGAGCTGGGGTGGTGACGCCCCTACCTGATTCCCACGTCATTTACTGGGGTAGGACACACTTTTCTGAAAATCCATGTAACCATTTACTTGAAGCACAGTGTTTTTATAGCTGCGATATCACCTCTGTTATTATTCTTAAGAGTCTCACTGCTTCCCAGGTCTGTTTCTACTAATTGTTCTGTTGTAGGAAAACAGCTGAAGAACACATTTCCTCTTGAGTGAGCATTTGTGCAAATTTTGCTTTGCAGAGGGGTTGATCCCCGCTGCTTGGGGTTGGATTTGGTGGCACTTCACTTCAGGCATTAGGGCACGGTGCATTTAATTAGCATTCGCTGTGATAGCACTGATCCGTGTGAATTCTGTTGATTAAATGTGGATGGTCGTGTCACTGTACCCTGAGCAGCATCTTCCCACACTGTTCCAGTCCCTAGGCTCCTCTTTCTCTCATGCACAGTTTTGATATAGAGAAACAAAACCCGCTTTCTGTTTCTTCCTCTGGAGTGTTTACACTCATGGCTATAGATGTGCTCAAGGCATCCTGTAGAATGGGTACGAGAGTGAAATCTTCTGCCTCCCTTCTTTCCCCTATTCTTCAATTGAGGAGCTACTGGGATCTGAATTTAGGATTTGTGCAGTCTAATGTGGTGAAAAAAGATGACACTGCTCCAGGACAAAAGCCAGATTGAGCTAAGAAACAGCAACCCAGACAGCTCAGTTGAAATCCTTGTCTTTGGAGCTTAGCAGAATGAAGGAGCTGCCATGTTCTATGTGTGAAAAACAATCGTCCTAGAAAACAAACTGCTGAGTTAAGAGATTATTCTTCAATCAAGAAAAACTTGTTGCCTATGTTGTTGGTTGTTTTACTCTTTTTATTCTTTTAGGGGGGCCACCACTCAGCTCCCAAATAAATACACATAGTGACTTATTATTACTTATAAATGCCTAGCCTTAGCTTGGCTTATATCTAGCCAGCTTTTCTTAACTTAAATTATTGCATCTACTTTTTGTCTCTGGGCTTTTACCTTTCTCTTACTTTTGTATATCTTACTTTCACTCTTACTCCATGGCTGGTTGTGTAGCTGGGTGGCTGGCCTCTAGCATCCTCTTCCTTCCTCTCATTCCTTGATCTTTCTTCCAGATTTCTCCTATTTATTCTCCCTGCCTGCCGGCCCCACCTGTCCTTTCTCCTGTCTTGCTATTGGCGGTTCAGTTCTTTATTAGACCAATCAGGTGTTTTAGACAGGCAAAGTAACACAGCTTCACAGAGTTAAACAAATGCAACATGAAAGAAAGCAACACATCTTTGCATCATTAAACAAATGTTTCACAGCATAAGCAAATGCAACACATCTTAAATTAATATTCCATGACATGCCTATAACCAACTTAGGCAAGAAACTCACCTGAATCAATTCCAGAAGTTTTGAATTGAGAGAAGGCAGGCAGACTGACCAGGGAACAGATGTGTCATGAACAGTAAGGACCAACAAAAGAGTAGAAATTTAACCAGAGAACTTTTTCATGCTTAGAGAATCTTAAAAGCATTTACTTTTTAATTTAATCTTATTGGAGCCACAACAACAACAAAATGCACAAAGCAAAGGAGTTTAGGTGGAATTATAATAGCACTGTTAGCTCCTCCGGGGGAAACTATCAGTGCATAGATGTGTGGTCCTGGTAGAATGAGAGATATAATATCTTGAGTAATGGTACAATTAAACACAATTTTCATTGAATACTGAGTATGAAATAAAAACAAATATATAAAACGTAGACTCCCCTCTGTAGAAAACAAAACCTAAAGAAAATTTGAACCCAGAACAAGTAGTTGAAATTAAATTCAAGGGTGAGGTTGGAAGGCTGGTTCAGTGAATAAAAGCTCTTGCTGGGTAATGATGATGGCCTGAGTTTGACTCCCACCATCCATGGCAAATGCTGGGTATGCGAGCACATGTGCCTATAACCTCCATGTTGTGGAGAGGTTCCATGAAAGACTCTCAAAGACAGACAGTGATGGAGAAGAACACCCAAGGTCCTCCTCTATCTTTATATGGGCACTGCACACATGGATGAACACACCCCCAAACATATGTGCACCCCTACCCCACACATGGGGGAGGAAGAAATTATGCTTGTGTGTTTGGGCTGTTGTAGAAGGATAGCAGCATGCTTCTCTTGGGTATTAATGGATTTCTAGTGAAAAGCTATATGAAGACCAGACCTAAGGCTATCCAAAATGGTTAAACTTAAGCTTTTAAAGAGACAGTACTCTTCAGAGAAAATGGCATAGAAGAAGTTTATTAGGGCTTGTGGTTCCAGAGAGATAAGAGCCTGCCGTGGCAGGAAGGTGGTAGCCCTGCAAGCTGAAGCAGAAGCTGCAGGCTCACATCTGAACTGCAGACATTAAGCAGAGAGGGTAACACAAAATGTCGCTGAGTCTTTAAACCTTGCAAGCTTGCCTCCTGTGATTTACATCCTCCATCGAGGCCACGCCTCCTGAATCTCCCAAACAGCACCATCAACTGGGGACCAAGTGTGTAAATGCCTCAGACTATGGAGTATGTTTCTCCTTCAAACCACCATAGTGCCTTTGGTGAGGGGGGAGCCAGTAGAGTGTTTCTATAGAATTTGCAGTTGTAAGCCTCAGGCCTGTGGGTACCCACATCTAGAGTGTGAATTTAAATGGAATGACTAGTAGAAGAAATCTAAACTGAGACAGGATTTCGAAGTAAGCCTTGTTTAGAGACTCTTTTGTGGTACCCAACCAAGACAACAGCTCATTTTCTCTGAAAATCCACCTACAACTCAAGATGTTGGATTCTCAGAAACTGGCTTCAGTCAGACAGTATCTCGTAAAACATAACAAGCATGTTAGGTAGTTGCAAGCTAGTTAATGAAAATAAAATTAACTGTTTTAGATGTTCGGATACTAGTAGACACGATCATCAGCCAAACACTATATGATGCTTAATAGATAATATATAAAACTGAGAAGGGAAAAGGTAGAAATAAGTGAGGGACCACCAAATGTGCACACAGACTTAATGCAAATTTATACACAAATATAAATTTTAAAAACCACATAGTCATTGTCTTCCGTTGTGTACCTACTGACTTCATCATGTTCCAATGGATAGTTCCAATCCAATGGTCACACAGATGGCCTGTGTGGGTCACAAAACCAACCAAAAGTACTGTTTCTGGTAGGGAGAAGTAGAGATGATAGGGATGAGTGGAAGAGTAATCAGAATGCATTATATACATGTGAAACTGTCAAAGAGATAATTTAATGAAAGAAAACCTAAGACATAAGCTGACAAGATCTGTTTAAAACTGCAGCACAAATCTCTCCCCCTTCATACAAGGCAAATAATGTAGAAATGTGGAGTTATCTAAAACTCCTCCCCAGGTTACCTTTGGTCATGGTGTTTCATCACAGCAATAGTAACCCTAACTAAGACATGTATTCATTCATTTATTTATTTATTTATTTATTTATTTATTTATTTATTTGTTTGTTTGTTTGTTTATTGACAACAAATTATGTAGTGTGTGTGTGTGTGTGTGTGTGTGTGTGTTTGTGTGTGTGTATGTGTGTGTGTACAAATGCATTGGCACAGGCATGGAGGTTAGAGGACAACTTAAGGAATCAGTTCTCTCCTACCGTATATATTCTACAAGTTGAATTCAGATCTTCAGGCTTGGTGACAAGTACCCGTATCACTGAATCATCTCACCATGCCTCCTTTACAATTTACAAAATGCAAATACTAATTTTTAAACTTTAAACTTTTTAAAAATATTATAATATAATAATTACACCAGTTCTCCATTCTCTCTCCTCCCTTCAAACACTCATGTGCCCTCTCTTGCTCCCTTTCCGATTCATGACCTCTTCTTCTTTAGTTGTTGTTGTAGGTATATGCTCCTTCATATTTTAATGGCAGAATTATGAAAGTGTGGGCCATACATATGTGGCTTATATTCACAAAACTTGAATGATTTACCGCGTTCTGATTTACCAACTAGTCTAAACTAGGGCTCAGATTAGCTGGGACAGAGCTCCCATTGTCATGGTTTTTAGTTTCCTGAATCTGTCTTTCCACCGCTAGTGCTGGTTAGAATGGGGAAAATAATAGCCAAAATGCACACACTGCAGACATTGTGCCAAACCCCGTATCAAGCATGTTTTCAATCTCAATGAAATCCTCACAAACTTCATGCTTCTCTTAAGGAAAAGGAGACGCAAGGAGAAGAAATCACTTGCCTATGGTAACATACTTTGTAAATGGTAGATTTTGAGTTTCTGAGTTGAGTGTTTTACCCACTGTTTTATTGCTTTTCAAATAAAACGATAAAAGGATGACGAATGAGGGTAATTTAGAATTCTGAAGAGCACATAGT
Organism: Peromyscus melanophrys; assembly: GCA_902168415.1. Classification (NCBI taxonomy): domain Eukaryota; kingdom Metazoa; phylum Chordata; class Mammalia; order Rodentia; family Cricetidae; genus Peromyscus; species Peromyscus melanophrys. Next base: position 7,907 of record CABHPR010136079.1, on the reverse strand, counting down.
TCACTTTTTCATTTTACAAATGAGAACAGAGGAGCTGGATGACTTATCCAGGGGTAACCACATAGCTGTGGCTCATTCAGTGCAGAAGGAAGAACTTCAATTTCCCTTCCTGTTTTTACTTAATAATAGCATTTGATTACAGATGAGAGTAGAGTGTTAGTGTTCCAGGCTGAGAGATTAATTTTTAAACCATCTCTTATTTGTGCTGGGGTTTATTTATAGGTTCCGCTTATGTGATGGGAATGAGGGCAATTTTCAGATTGCTGTTTAATTATTTCACAGCCATTCGTACATGCCCTCAGCAGAACATGTCCACAGTTAAAATGTGCACCTTTGCTCAGGCGGGGGACACTTGGGAATTTCTTGCCAAAAGTCTCTTCCCCTCTAGCTGTGCCTTTTATTTATTTATTTTAAAAAGAATTTATCAACATTAGTCTTGGTTGTAGCGATGTTTTAACAGCATTTTTAACAGTTGTCAAGTCCTGCCCAGCATTACAACTCTCTCTCATCTGTCTCAGACCAAGGCATTATAAAAAGTTACGTAATCATCCAGAGAAAGAGACTTGGCATAGCAGACTGAGGTTTAGTAATGGAAAAAATTAACAACTTTCTAGATTTTCTCCACAGTTCCAACTACTTCAGTGACCTAGATGTTCTCCCATTGAGATTTCTCTTGTTCAACTTCCATTTACTTCTTCCTCACCCAACTCCTGTGTAAAATTACCTATAATTATTTTCTTTCCCATGTCCTTTTCTCTATATTTTAAAAATGAGTTCTTGAAGAGTTTGTTTCAATGTGTTCTGATTGTATTCACCCCCTCTGCAAGCTCTCCCCAATATATCCTTCCCCTATTCACCTAACTTTGTGTCCTGTGCTAGCTAGTTTTATGTCAACTTGGCAATAGCTAGAGTCATATGGGAAGAGGGAACTTAATTGAGAAAATTCCTCTATCGGATTGGCTTGTGGGCAGGTCTGTGGTGCACCTTCTTGATTGATGAGTGATATGGGAGGTCCCAGATCATTATGTTCAATGACACTCCTGGACTGGTGGTGCTGGATGCTATAAGAAAGTAGGTCATGCAAACTACAAAGAGTAAGCTAGTTAGCAATGTTCCTCCATGGTCTCTGCTTTAGTTCCTGCCTCCAGGTTCCTGTTTTGAGTTCCTGTCCTGACTTCTTTGATGATAAACTATGATATAGAAGTGTAAGCGAAATAAATCCGTACCTCTCCAAGTACTTTTTGGTCATGTGTTTTATCATAGTAATAGAAACTGTAGCAAAGACAATCTTTTCTTTTCTTTTCTTTTCCTTTTCTTTTCTTTTCCTTTTCTTTTCTTTTCTTTTTTTCTTTCCTTCCTTCCTTCCTTCCTTCCTTCCTTCCTTCCTTCCTTCCTTC